>PVKS010030302.1:0-24527 GCA_004027875.1 Aplodontia rufa | reverse complement strand
AAAAAAAAAAATTGCATCTATACGAACATTCAGACTTTTTTCTTGTCACTATTCTCCAAACAATACAGTACACCCTTATTTACGTAGCATTTATATTGTGTTAGGTATTTTAAGTAATCGAGATAATTTACAGTATAGAGGAAGATGTGCATAGGTTATATGCAAATACCATGCAATTTTATATATGGGACTTGGGCACTCATGGATGAGGAGTCCTGGAACCTGTTTCATCTCCCCAGGGAACCAAAGGATGACTGTATCCTAAACTTTTTTGCTTGAGCTGTTCTTGTATCTCACTTTATGGTCACATTCTAACTGATCAACACATAAAAGAACATAGAACAACCAAATTTTGAGCTTTATACAGAAGTCAGGGTTTAGCATTAAACTAAGAATAGATTCATTAGAAACTAAGCAAAAAAAAAAAAAAAGAGGTAATTTTTAACCCTAGGGTAAACCAAAATGTTATATGAGAAAGGAAATGTTCTCATAGATATAGTGTACACAGTATATGTATACATAGTTATAATAGTGTACACATTTAATATTGAATTAGCTATAAATTGTTGACAACCCTATGAAGGGGAGAGTAGGCATGAGCATTGGGATGATGTAGAAGAATTAAATCTTCATATTCCATAATACAAAGTTAAAAGATAATAACCAAAGCTGACATTTTTTTTTCTTCCACTAGGAATTAAACCCAGGGCTTCATGCATGCTAAGCATGCTCTCTACTACACTCCCAGCCCCCAACTGGATAATTTTTAAAAATCAAAGAAATGGCATTATAAATCTATTATTAGAAAACTGGAAGCTTGGTGTGGTGGCACACAACTGTAATGCCAGCTATTCAAGAGACTGAGGCAGGAGGCTTGCAAGTTCAAGGCCAGTCTGAGCAATTTATAGAAACCTTGTCTCAAAATTTAAAAAAAGAGGGGCTGGAGCGGTGGCTCAGCAGTTTTGGCGCTTGCCTGGCAAGCACAAGGACCTGGGTTCAAACCCCAGCACCACATACACAACTAAGTGTTGGAGCAACTAAGGCCATGTGAAAAACTAAATAAAGTTGTTTCTTTCTTTCTCTGTCTCTCTCATTGTCCCTCTCTCGTAAAAAAAAAAAAATTTAAAAAAAGAAAAGAAAAAGGGCCAGTAGTGTAGATTAGTGGTAGAGTGCCCCTAGGTTCAATCCCCAGAACCACAAAAAAATTTTTTAAATTTTAAAAAAGAAAGAAGGAAGGAGAAAATTGGAGGAGAAGGGTTCTGCGGTTCATGCATATAACCCAGCTATTTAGGAGGCTGAGGCACGAGGTTCTCAAGCTCAAGGATAGTATAATCAACTTAGTGAGACCCTGTCTCAAAATAAAAAATAAAAAGAACTGCGATGTAGTTCAATGGTATAGTGCCTCTGGATTCAATCTCTAGTACTAAAAGGAAAATGAAAAGAAGGAAGGAAGGAAGAAAAGAAGGGATGGAGGGAGGGAGGGAGCAAAGAAAAGAAGAGAAAAGAAAAACTGAAGCTCTGTGCCAAACAAATAAGCAAACAAAAACCTCCAAACAAACAAAACCAGCTAAAAGAAATAAAATAGATTGCCACTCCAGAGTAGGGAAAGACAAGCCAAGAGGCCTGTACTTATATTATTTAAAAAGTATCATTTGATTCTACGTACATCTGTTACACTTTGATTTTAACAAAGCAAGAATGACTGGTCTTAGTGTCACAATTCAACTGTGTATATGATATTTAACTAAGACAAACTATGAACAAATTGGGAAACATACAACTCATTCTTGGCAAATGTATCCCCAAGTGGAAGGTATGAGAAGTCTCCCACCTGTGTGTACTAGCAGGCTTGACTGGAACGGTTTTCAGAAGGAATTCAGACCCCTGGTTAACCTAGTGAGTCATTTAAACTGAGGTCAATTAAAGAACTTCTACTGTAATTAATCTAGATAATAAAGGAGGATGAAATAAAACACCCTTCCTCCAGCCATTTTTGCTCCCCTGTCCTTTTCCCAGGGGTTAGATGGAAGAACTCCACAGAGCAGAGCTCAAGATCATTCTTCCCAGGGTCGCTCAATTCATCCTGAAATATTAGCCCTCTTGAGGAAAATCTGCAAATGAGGATAAATTAGAGTCCTTCAGAGGGACAGGCTATCTTATATATCCTTTGGCTTAATCCGTACAATGAGTTGGAAAGGTGGCCAAAAAGATAACAAAACAAAATCTGCCTTTTGCACCATAATGAACCTGATTTAATTTCAGTAACTAGATTTCTTCCATCATTGCCTCCTACCCTTCACATTCTGGGTAAGTACTCAGCATCATGCATACTGCCATTGCAAGAGAAAATAAGCAGATAAGAGTTCAAAACAAGACCTGAGACGTGGGTGGCCTCCTGTGCCTGCATTGTGTAGGCTTGCGGCAAATCTTAGTCTCAAAGTTGCCATCTTACCTGCTCCAATCAATGAAGACTTGAGGTTCTGAGTATTTGAATTGTTAATTATTAGACTTTAAAAAGGACATATAGGGGCTGGAGTGGTGGCTCAGTGGTTACGGTGCTTGCTGAGCATGCATAAGTACATAGGTTCAAACCCTAGCACCCATGTACACAACTTGGTGTCAGAGCAATGGAAAGCCAAGTGAAAAAAAATCAATAAATATTGATTCTCTCTGTCTCTCCCTCTCTCTCACTGTCTTTCTCTCTTAAAAAAAAAAGACATATAGCCACTTTTCAACAAGTCAGCCAAAATTTAATCTCTTTGCTATGCTATTTTGAGCAATAATTGGCAAATGTATTGCCCAGTAAGGGGAATCTGCTTCCTGTTCTAACTTGGACTCAATACTGGAGCACATAGGAAAACAGATCTACCTCCTTTTACCATTTGCTGAATCCATGAGGCTGTGCAGAAACTTCTTGACATAAAACTGTCAAATTTCCTTCACCACTGAAACTAGATTACCAAGCAAGGTGGAAATTGGCTTTAAATATGGATAGAGACATTAAATGATTTTATCCTTGGAAATGGGCAGAATGTGCATCTTCCCTCCCCCCCAGCCCCATACACAAATCTTAAGTTAAAATCCTAACCTCCAAAGTGATGATATTAGGATGTAGGGCCTTCAGGAGGCAATTAGGTCATGAGGAAGGAGTCCTCATGAATGAGATTAGTGCCCTTATAAAACAGGCCCAGGGTCCTTTGTCTTCAGCTTTGCACTTCCAGTCTCTAGAATTGTGGGGAATAAATGTCTGTTGTTCATAAGTCACTCAGTCCAAGATATTCTGTTTACTAAAACACCATACATCTTATACACAGATTCAGCCAGGAGGTACAATCTGGATCTTCTGAAAGGGCACTATCCATAGCCCTTGCAAATCAACTCAAAATGAGCATCCTCTATTTATCTGAAGCCGTTAGGCTACTTTGTTCCTTGGCATCAGTAACCATGGAGTATGACTCCAATCAGACACACAATCGTCCCCTTGGTTGAGCTTCATGAAGAATCTTGGGTTAGGGACGTAGCTCAGTGGTAGAGCTGCTGTCTAATATGCACGAAGCTCTGGGTTCAATCCCCAGCACCAAAAATAATAAATACATACAAGTTATCTGTACTTATACTTTTTATAGATAACCATCCTAATCACCTCTCTTACATCTTGTTTTTTATCTCCAATCTGGTCAGACCCATTGAATCTGGTGACACTATCTTCCCAAAAAAGGATTTTAAGCTATTGCTGTAGAAGTCTGTTGAGTTGTTTAATGCTTTTCTAACTGGATCCCACATCTTCCCAAGCCCTACTAAATAGGGGGCCCCAAAGAAATACCTCTGTGTCAGAGCTGTTGCCATTCAGAGCCTCGATGTTTGGGTCTCTCCAGTCTTCTGAGAGTGAAGGGATGTAATTGTCTGTCAGAGCATCCCAAACCCTGTAAACAAAGAGAAGCTCTCATTAGCACACATCTGTGGCCTGGAGGAAGGAAGAGCCAGGCCAGGGCAGGAGAGAGGTTACTGTGTGTATCAGGCTGAGATCATCTGCCTTCCAGCAAGCAGGGCCAGAGCTGCTGGAAAACAGAATTAGAGGCACATCCAGGGGAGGGATTGCCCAGAGCAGGGAACTTGGCTGAAAGGTGTTAGTTTCTTGCCTTGCAAATTAATCTGTACCCCAACCAAAGAACTCATTCTCTAAACCTAAGTGCTTGTGTTCCTTTCCTATGGGGGAGGGAGAGAGAGAGAGGGGGGGGGAGAGAGGGAGGGCAAAAGAAGGGAAGAGGAGATTTTCTGGCTGAATATCATTAAAATTAGGTTTATCATCTAGTTTATTGAAATTTCAATTTCAAAGGCCTGCAATCTACACAATCAGGAATTAACTCTGACATCAAAATAGGTAAGGGGATAATGCCAATGCTGTGAATTCTCACTTATTATCCAAAATGTTTTCAGGAGCCCACAGGAACCACCATCCTGCCCTCTTTTAATATGGAGTCTAAGGGTGCTGTGTTGTAGATTTCTAAGGCAAATATAAGAAAGGAACCAATAAATGCATTTACGCCTAAATAATTAGTTTTAGTGGGGGAAGATAAGGATCTTTTTGTTACATTTCTTCTTTAAATTCTGATTTGTATATTATAAAAAAAGGGTTTCTACAATTCTTATCACATGATTCACCTATTTCAGAAAGATTTCTTTGGACAAGAGAGAGGGTTGGGGAAAACTCTGAACAATCACCTATCATATATGCACAAGTTAGTCGACACCAGGAGATTAATGTAAATCAATAAACCAAGTTTCTAGTAATGTTAGCCATGGAAGCCAGCAGCACTTGAGTTAATATTAGATGATATATGAAGGGTGAATGCAATATTCCCTGCAGGTGATTGTACATGTCAAACATGAGTGACACTTGTAAGACCAAGATAAAAGAAGATATATAATTTTTAGATATACTAATCTAAAAAATAGCCATTTAAAAATAAGCAAATACATATACATGGTCAGATATATGTTGTAACAGATACTGAAAAGGTCAGTGCAAAAAACATAGATACAGAAATCAGAGCATAGACACTTGAAATCAGATGAATAGCACTGCAGAAGGCAGCGGCTATTAACATAAACACAATTGGGAATGATGTGTGATATATGAATATGTAAGCAGAGAGATTTTCCTAGTACACAATGTAGGCAACTGGTGAGGAAACAAAAGGAACCCAAGGAAACAATTTATTTGCAGTGCTTGAGGCATCTACTTATTTGCTATTTTCCTACCATTATGAATAAGCACTTTGAAAGAATTTGTCAAGTGCTCATTAGACAACTATTCAGCAGGATTTAAGAGCGTACTTCTTAAACCATGGGTGATATTCCAATCTCCATCAGGCACTATGAGAGCTGCATCAATACAGGCTAATTCTTTATCTAAGTACCATTAGCTTTCTGGAGCCAAGAGGCAAATATGATTTTGCTATCTCCAAAAGTCAAAGCTTTGAGGCACCACACCAACACACAAGGTCTTGGACTCCTCTTGACATCCTTGCCTTCTATTTGGAGAATAAATGCGCATGCAAGAACTGACCTTCAGATTTGTCCCTGCAAGAAGAGCCTGGAGAAGTGAGATTCTGCAAAACCCAAAATAGGCAGGAATCTTTTGTACATCCCCTACTCTGGACAGAAGCTGAAACCTTTATGGACAGCACACCTTCCAATGACCTTGAGGCTGCATAAGTGGCAATCTGTGACTCTCTCACATCATTTAGGGAGTGCCTACTTTTCTCAGCTAAGCCCTCACTGACAGACTGAATTTTATCTTCTCATTCTCAGTTCTAGACAATTCCCTGAACCTTTATCTCCTTGGGACTTCAAACCATTTTCATTTCTCTGATCATCCATAACTGTCTGTGGCATTCTTTGTCATTTTTTTCTCCTTTCTGATATACTTTTTTATCCTTTGAAGTTTATAAATAACTTTTTTTTAAAGAAAGAGGGGACAGTGATAGGGAGAGAAAGAAAGAAGCAATTTTTTTTTAGTTTTTAATGTGACTTTCATTCCTCAGACTTTTCATTGTGTACATGGTGCTGGGGTTTGAACTCGCATACTTGTGCGCTGTAACCGCCAAGCCACCACTCCAGCCCCTATAAATAACTTTTAAGATAGAGTAGCTCTTTGTAATCACTTGCATACCCTCCCCAAACTGATTCAGTGCCCATTTAACAGAAATAGCAGCAGTCAACACTCACTGAGCACTTGCTACAAGTCAGGTGCTCTTCTAAGCGCTTTATGAGAACTGATACATTCATTCCTCACAACCACTCTACAAGGCAGATGCATAAGAGAACAACCTAAAACATAGTGAAGCTAATTTAGTTGTCTAAGTGTACACAGTCGGTAATAGCAGAGGCAAAATTCAAACGCAGATAGAACACAACACAGTTCCTATCCCTAGTCATTTAACAATTCCAGCTCCTTATGATTTACTATATGATTGGCATTGGCTTGTGCATCAGAATAATGTGCCAAGTTCCAAATCGTTACCTAAAACAGCAGTTTAGACACTGGCTTTGCTCGCAAAATCTATGCATACATTATTGTGTATATTGTGCTCTTGGCAGTCTACAGGAGGACTGGCAGGGTTAGTGGGTGTGCAACAGCTTCGAATATTGGTCTTCAGCCCAGGGGAGGGTCCATAGAGGGCAAAGAAAGGATACAGGCAGGCAGCCAGCCATGGAAACAGTGGGGAAAGACATGGAGCTTTCTAAGAGAATGGAAAGGGTTTTACTCCCCACGAAAGCTATATAGTCCATCATAAGCAGGATTCTAGGGAGTGGATATATTCCCTTTCATAAGGACCTTGAAGTGAACCATAAAATTTCACTTCTTGGGGCTGCAGGTTTAGCTCAGTGGTAGAGTGCCTGCCTAGCATGTGGGAGGCCCTGGGTTCAATCCCCAGCACTACAAAACCAAAAACAGGTTTTCTTCACTTTTCTGAGAAGCATCCTGCTATTTACTCTTATCTTGAAGAAAGATTTTTCAAACGATTTACATTACATTTATCAAAGAACTGAGATTAAACGGGTTGCCTCAATTCCTATCATTACACTGCCATGACATCTGAGATTCAATTTGCTGTTCTCAATGCCAATAATCACAGAAAAAGTTCTTCTTGTACACATTTTATAGTTTAGGCTTAGGTGCCTATAGGATTGGCTAAACAAATTTTTCTACAGAGGGTTGGACATTTGGAAAAGGATGCTGGCAGAGTATGCACAAATCCAAAAGAGTGGTTGTGCCAAGACAGTGTACAAAGAGATCCAAGGCCTGGAACTGGCAACACAGCCATTAGAGCTATATCAGTTCTTTCAAACACACACACACACACCTATATACCTATTTCTGATAATATGGAAGACAGCTTAAAGGGCTAATAAAAATTATACCAACAAGATAACATTCCTCTTAATTCTCCCCTATTTGGCTACTTCTCTTGTCCAGTGTTTTGTTTGTCTAGTCATGCTAATATCCACATTTAGATGTGTGTTAACATGAGTGTAATTTGGTAGTTCTTATTTAGGAATTAGGAATTATTAGCATATGAATGCTTTTGCACAGTTTTTTAGATTCCTTTAAATGTTTAAATAGAACTTACACTATCTCTGCCCTCTACATGGGAAAACTAAATCTCTACAAAGATGATTATATTTTCTTAAAAACATAGTTATCTATCAGCTTTCACTAGCTATTAGTTATTTATCTTCAATTTAAAGTATGTTAGGCTGTGTACAATAGTGCACAACTGTAATCCCAGTGACTTGGGGAGCTGAGGCTGAAGGATTGCAAATTTGAGACCCGCCTCAACAATTTAGCAAGACTGTGTCTTAAAACAGAAAAAGGGCTGGGGATGTGGCTCAGTTGTAGAGCACCCCAGGGTTTGATCCTCACTACTACAAGAAAATAATAGATATGTTGGATAACAGGAAGTTTATTTTTTCTGTGAACTTTATTTTTAATATCATCTTTAACCCTCTAATTCTATCTGAAGAATAGGATATAGCCATAGTTCCCAAATTTTTGGCCTTTCTATCTGTGGGGAAATGTAAGAGGGCTAAGAGACAAGAGGCAAGGTGAGAGTTGTCCATTTCCATTTTGTAGTAGCCTCTAAGAGGTTCTGAATGCTAGGACCTATCTCTTATGTCAAAGGAACTACACATAAACAAAAAAGAGATTCTGGAATACTTTCTGAATTCACAATCAGGCATATGTTTATAGTATTCAAATCTCACTCTTTGGTAGTGCCTAGAACTTCCATGCCCTGGAATCAGAGATAAGTCAATATGGTTCCAAATGAGAACTAAAAGGCTGGAGCAGTGGCTCAGCAGTTACGGCACTTGCCTGGCATGCTCAAGGACGCGAGTTCAAACCCCAGCACCACGTACACAACAGTCTCGGAGGAACAGAAGTCACATGAAAAACTAAATTTAAAAAAAAATTGCTTCTCTCTTTCTCTCTCTCTCACTGTCCCCTCTTTCAAAAAAAAAAAAAAAAAACCCAAATGAGAACAAGAAATCAAAACTTCTAAGGGAATAAGAGAATCATTATCTTAGCTTTATGATTCCTACTTTTTTTTTTATAGTAATGGGGATTTAACCCAGAGTCACTTTACCACTGAGCTACATCCCCAGTCTTTTTTCTTTTTTGAGACAGGATCCTAGTAAGCTGCCCAGGCTGGCCTCGAACTTCTGATCCTCCTGCCTCAGCTTTCTGAGTAGCTGGGACTACAGGAAAGTACCACCATACCCACCCCATCTATGCTATCTTTAAGGATATTAGTTTAATCAAGCAATTTTTTTTTGTGGTTCTGCTTTTGTTTTAAGCTTCTAATATTTAGCTATAACCCCACCCACAACACTTTCAATTCATTTGTGGATTGAAACATCCTTCTCAATACTTATAAACTTGAGTAGGTTTATCACAATAACACTAATGGAGATTTGTGAACACATTAGATATCAAATCATTCCTTTCCTTTATTTTAGTCATACTTGCAAATATTTGGACAGCGTTTGTAAAGCAAAGAGTATAATGAAATTCTCATTTTCATTTTAAATTGTAAAGAAACTTAAGGTATACTAAACACCTAGAAAGTGCAATGTCAGTTTTATCTCTTCCTCTCTCTCCACTGTCCCCAAATCATACTTTATCTCTAAGAATTATTTAACCTTTAGTCTCTTAGATGAGGCAGTCAAGTCAGAAAAACCAGACTGGGAAGACCCATAATCCCATGTGACAGCAATTAACTTTGAGTGGCCTTTGCTAATGTGCTAGAAGAGAATAAGAACCTGCTCACTGGGCCTTCACCCTTAATGAGGCAGAGGAAGGATTTAAATAAGGGGGAAATGATTTGTTAGAAGCCATAGGAATGGGATGCATCGTAAAATGTCATTTTCAGAGCACATCCTGGGTGAAAGAAGGAATCAGTTTCTTTGTAAGTCCTTAGACTCACTTTATCAAGATTGAACTCCAGAGGTTTCAAAGATGAGGACCCATGCAGTCAACTAGAGAGTTAAGTGACTTGCCCAAGGTCACACACGGTGAGTTAATGAGAGCATAAAAATTAGAATTTATAGTCTTTGTGTTTCTAGTTCATTGCCTGGTGCACTAGAGTGCAAAAAATGTATACTCCGTATAATAAAGCCCCTAAGCCACTTTTTTTGACTTATAGAAGTTGAACAAATTATAATAGGCTCAGAATTTTTGAAGAATCAGTAGTAAGGAAGTTTTAAATTGAACTGAAGCACACAGCCCACAGTTAGAGTACCCAGGTACCAGAGTGAAATATTCTCTATGATCATGCCCTTAGGCTAGCATTAATTAAAAAGAAAAGAAGGAAATGGCGTGGGCCTAGAAATGCCTTACATAGACCTACAAAATTAGCTATTACCACTCATCCTTTTTATATAATATTTCGTATTTCAGATATATTATTTGATCACTTACTACATGCTATACACAGTATTAGTCAGTGGAAACAATAGTGAATATGAAAGACAAATGTGTAGAGCTCCTGTATTCATGGAAGTGCAGTCTTTTTTTTTTTTTAAGGAGAGAAGGACAGTGAGAGAGAGAGAATACATTTTTTATTTAGTTTTTCATGTGGCTTTCGTTGCTCTGACACTTAGTTGTGTATGTGGGTGCTGGGGTTTGAACCTGTGTCCTTGAGTATGCCGGGCAAGCGCCCTAGCGGCCGAGCCACCGCTCTAGCCCAGAAATGCAGTCTTAGTAATAACCAAATAAGCAAATCTCTCCCAGATACAGACAGGATCCTCTAGAACAGGCCTCTTACCCCATTACTAAAAGGCAACTTTCCCCACACTTGTCCATAAAAAGAGAAGCTGGGCTAGGAATGTGCCTCAGTGGTACAGCACTAGCCTAGCATGTGGAAGGACCTAGGTTTGATCCCCAGCACCCCACCTCCAAGAGAAAGAAAAATAAAGAAAACAAAACCAAACCAAAAACCACCTAGCACAGTTGTTCTGATTTTCGACTACTTGACATTTCTTGTGTAACCTTTTTTTTTTTTTTAAAGAAAGAGAGACAGAGAGAGAGACAAAGAAAGAGAGAATTTTATTTAGTTTTTCACGTGGCTTTCATTGCTGTGAGACTTTGTTGTGTACATGGTGCTGAGGTTTGAACTCAAATACTCAGGCATGGGCTGGAGTGGTGGCTCAGAGGTTTCAGCGCTTGCCTGGCAAGCACGAGGACCCGGGTTCAAACCCCAGCACCACGTACACAACTAAGTGTTGGAACAACTAAGTGTTGGAGCAACTAAGGCCATGTGAAAAACTAAAATAAAGTTGTTTTAAAAAAAAAAAAAATACTCAGGCATGGCGGGCAAGTGCCGTAACTGCTGAGCCACCACTCCAGGTCCCTCTAGTGTAACTTCTAAAGAAGAATTGATACCTATTTTTTCTCTACTAAGAATTCATACACATTTTTTTCTAATTGCCTAAAACACCCTTCTTTAATTTATATAATGATAGCTCTCAGATCAACTGGATGCTTTCTTATTTGGATATATCTTAACATTTGTGGATAACATTCCAGGTCTGAGGGGTTATAACCAATTTTGAAATTTTTGCCAAACTGGAATTTCTTGAGGCAATGACATAGATTGCTTCATCACAGTTAATTCGTTCTTTTCTAGTCCTTATTTCTTTTTTTAACAAGATTTTATTTTTCATTATAGTTTTACTATTGAAGAAGTTTGTTATTACACTTCCATCCATGCACTCCTTATTTCTAATACCTGGGTGCAATCCTAGCTACTAATGAGGCCAAGGTAAAAGGATCACAAATTCAAGGCCAGCCTGGGAAACTTAGCAAGACTGCCTCAGAATAAAAATAAAAAGGGGTAGGGATACAGTACTGTACAGTGCTTGTCTAACACACACAATGCCCTGGGTTCCATCCCTAATACATGAAAGAGAGAAATAAGGAGGAGAAGGAAGAGAGGAAGAGGGGAGGAGAAGAGGGAGGGAAGAAAGCAAGCAAGCACACAGGCTAGACCCCCAAATTTTCTCTGCTCTTATAATTCATTTTGTATCTAGGAAAACCTAACATCCTTCATTCTTCTAAGATTTCAATCTAAGAAAGCTTTCTACAGGTGACTGTAAAGGAACATATAGTGAACAATGTCACCAAATGCCAGGGTACTGCCACTTTGACAACATAAAAATATAGGTAATGCATCATATAATCCTGTGGACAGAAACTAGTTCTAGGTCAAGAAGCCCAGACTACAGGATTCTCATCTGAAGCAGGAGAAAGACAATCAAGACTTCTTACTCCTCATCCTGAAGGGTCTCCTCCTCCTCTTGAATCTGTAGCTGGTTCTTCACAGGAGCTAGGTTCTCGGTCTTGGCATTGTAGTTCCGAAAGCAGACATTGAGCTTCTCATCAAATTCATTCACGAGGTCCTCCATGGACTTGAAACTGATTATTTCAGAAGAAAAATTCTCAAGCTCAGAGAGGGAGGGATCCTCTAGATGGTGGGGAGATGAGCCATAGAAACACTGAGGCTTCTCTTCCGGGTCCTCTGAGCAGCAGGGCCGAAGGTCCTCAAACTCTTCATCCAAACTCACCAGTGGGGCCTCCATTCTTGTACCACAATACAACTACAGCAACTTTCAGGATTCGTTTCCTTAGAAGAAATAAACAGAGCAGGGTGAGTTTGGTCCAAGCTTTTATGACAGTTCTGCTAAGGAACCACAATTACATATTCCATTACTCTATATCCCTCTGAAAACAGATTCCCCCTTACTGGCATCTGTGCACTGTTATGCACTTCAGGAATTCAAATATCAGGCTGGAGCGGTGGCTCAGAGGTTTCGGCGCTTGCCTAGCAAGCATGAGGACCCAGGTTCAAACCCCAGCACCACATACACAACTGAGTGTTGGAGCAACTAAGGCCATGTGAAAAACTAAAGTTGTTTCTCTCTTTCTTTGTCTCTCTCACTGTCCCTCTCTCTTTAAAAAAAAAAAAAAAAGAGTTCAAATATCATTGTGTATGCTAATACTACTAACTAACTAGAGTGAATTTTGGAGATATACCTCCTTCCAATTCGCTGCTCCAAAGCACAGCGGTTAATTATGTAGCTCCCGGGCCACACTTGAGGCAAGTTATTTAACTTTTATGTACTTCCTTTTATTCTTCTCAAGACAGCAATAATAATAGGATCTACCTCAAATAGTTATTTTTTGTTTGTTTTTATACCAGGATTGAACCTAGGAGTGCTTAACCACTGAGTCACATCCCCAGCCCATTTTTAAAATTTTTTTCATTTTGAGACAGGATCTTGCTAGGCTGCTTTGGGCCTCACTGGTTGCCAAAGCTGGCTTTGAACTTGTGATCCTCCTGCCTCAGCCTTCCGAGCCATTGGGATTACAGGCATGCCCCACTGTGCCCAGCTCAAATGATTGTCATAAGATTAAAGGAGTAAAAAATTAAGTGTTTAAAGCAATGCTTGGCAGCAGGCATAGTAAGACACACCTGTAATCCCAGTGATTTGGAAGACCAAGGCAGGAAGATCCCAAGTTTGAGGCCAGCCTTAGCAATTTAGTTAGAGCCTCAGTAACTTAGTAAGATCCTGTCTCAAAATAAAAAATAAAAACTCCTGGAATGTAGCTCAGAGGTAAAGCACCCCTGGGGTCAATCTCCAGTAACCCCTCAAAAAAACAGTACTTGACAGATGATAAATGCCAATATTGTTCAGCATTCTCTCTTGTTGTTTTGTTGTTATTATTACTGTTACTCCAGGGCCTCATACCTCACCAGGTGCTCTGAAAATTGAAAGTTTTTCGCAATTTATTTGGGAGCAAAATTTGACATGACTTAAACTCATTTGGCAACAATACCTGATTGACATGAACATAAAGCTGATTTGTGTCTTAATTTATCCCATTCAGTGTGATTTGCTGCAGAAATATTAAGTTTCTAAAGAATAGGTGGGCCAGTTGTATAGCTGAGTGGTGTACACGAGCTAAGCATGTGTAAGACCCTGGGTTTAATTCCCAGCACTAATAAATAAGATTGCTACTCCAGACCCCCCAGAGGATGAAATGCAGAATATTCACTCTATCTGCCTTCCAAAATTTAAAATAATCTAAATTCTGAAACATGCCTAGGCCCAAGGTTTTAGATATTACTACCTTCAGCCATAAATAATAGTGACTAACAGAACACTAATTGAGGTTTTCCAATAACCACTGAGTCTTTTCAAAGATACAGATTACATGCCTAGGAGTAGAGGAATGAACTACCCATGTGCTCGAAAGCCAGACTCCATATTCATTTTGGGTACTGCACCATTGAACCCTGCACACTAGGGCCTCCTTTCACTTCCCAACAACTCTGGGACCTGTACCCTTTGTCTGCCTTTCTTTATACACTGGCTTCAACTGTGATTTATCTTTCAGTGCTAACATCCAGGTCCCTTCCCAATTTTATTTTAAATTCCTCGAGGGCACAGATGTCCTCCGGATATCCTCCATAGCTCCTAGCACACACAGATTGCCCTGTGGCTAGGCAATCAATCAATGTGTGCTCATTGAAAAGTGATCTGTCTCCACATACAGTTTCCCACAAGCATTACTGTCTATCATACCCTTTTCTATATGCTCAACTTTCTTCCCTGTAACACAGAAAGGCAACCCAACTTTTCTCTCCTGGCTTGTATAATTATTGATTCAATTAGAGGGTTAATTTGGAATCATACCCCAAGGAGAACCAAACAGTAAAAACCAAGCATTTTGCCCTAGGAGTTCCCATTCCCCGTCTCATCTACAAAACTAAAACTCTTGAGCAAGGCAGCGAGTACTACTAGGTAAGGACAGGAGAGACAGTTCTAACTGGGGTTCTGCTAGGATAAAGTCAGTTACCATAGCATCAAACTATATTCTGAGCATTTATAGTTTGCAAAGGCAAAATGATAGGACCTTGGAATACAAAAAAATACGAAAGTAGTACCATTTCCTGGAAAGAACACAGGTCAAAAGCCAACAGACCAGAGCTGAGCATGTAGCTCAGAAGTACAGGATCCTTTAGCATGAGCAAGGCTCGTATTTCAATCCTTGGCACCATTTAAAAAAAGAAGAAGCCAACAGACTCCCAATGGCCAGCTGAGTGGCAAACATCCTAGATTCTGATTTTCTCATTTGCTGTAGCAAAGCCAACACCTTTGAAAGTTAATTTTAATAACCTAGTAATTTTAATTCTGGTAATACATTTTAATAATATACTTTTTTTTAATAATATACTTAATCCACATTTTCAGAGTATTTCTATTTTAATAGATAACCCATATTTAAAATATTAATGAAATAATTTACTTTTTTCCATTACTGGGGATTGAATCAGGATGTTCTACCACTGAGCTTCATCCTTTAGTCCTTTTTGGTTTTTATTTTGAGACAGGTTCTCACTAAATTGCCCAGACTGTCCTTGAACTTGAGATCCTTCTGCCTCAGTCTCTCAAGTAACTGGGATTACAAGTGTATACCACACCACCAGGTCCAGTTAATTTATATTTTTATACTCAGTCCTTTGAAATCTAGTATGCACTTTATATTTGTAGATTCTTTGGATTAGCTCCCTTTCAATAGCCATGTATGGGTAGTGGCAACCACATTGCACACACAGCTCTAGAGCAATACGAAACTAATTGCTGTCAGGAGTTCTTCATCTATCATCTGTGGACCGCTACCTGAATTTCAATGAACTTCGTTTCCTTTATAAACCTAAGTATTTTGTTCTATGGATTTAAAAACATTCAAAGAAAAATTCTATGTTTCTACACAGCATCAAAAGAGTTCACAGAAGAAGGAGGAAGAGAAGTAAAATCATCCCTGAGCACCCCCCCCCAAAAAAAGGGTTAGTTTAGAAAAGATCTCAGGGTGCAACAGAGAGTAGGTTTTCCAGTTGAGGGGTTTATGTTAATTAAGGTGATATGCCTAAGAACCCAAACTCCCAGCTGTGAGATTCTGGGCAAAAATCTGCCTCCTTGTGTTTCAATTTTGCCATCTATACAATGGAGTTTTAAAATACTGCTTATCTTGAAGGTTATTTTACTAATCAATGAGAGCATCTTTGAAGTGCTAAGCACAGTGTGTGGAAAATAGAAAGTGTTCACTAAATGTCAACAATACTTGGAAAATCAGGTTAATTTATTTACATGGAAGAGTGGCACTAGAGTATTTCAACAACAGCAACAACAAAACCCTGTGATAATAATCTGCGTGATGCTTCAAAATACTTATCAAATAAAAGAATTATTGATGAAAAAATTTGGGCAACTATTTTACTAAGTTTTTTTTTTTTCAATTCATTTGATCCAAGTTTCCTGAATCACTGGTCTCTAGCCTATCCTCAGTCCAGACAGCCTCCAAAGAAATACATTTATCTAGGAGATTATAAAAGAAGAAATTAATATCAAGACCTAGAGTTTAGAACATGGTATTAGAAACAATCCATAATATAGTCTAATTGCTTTTTATCAACTTACTGAGCAGGAGCCAAGAAGCACTGCATAAATGACCAGTTAGAGATGCAGCTAAAACTGAAAGCCCAAATAAGAATCTGGTTACTCAGTACCCAGATTGAATCCAGCATTTGTAGGAATAGCCTAGGCTGTGGCAGAGGAGATGAGAGTCAAGCATTGTGACTGACCCTATCAGTCTCTCTCTCTCTCTCTCTTTGTTAAAGAGAGAATCAATTTTATTTATTTTTTCATCTGGCCTTTGTTTCTCTGACACTTAGTTGTATATGTGGTGCTGGGGTTTGAACCCAAGTCCTTGTCTCAGCGAACAGGATTTCTTGGTGGGGTTGCTGCATCCCTTGCAATGGTACCATCTAACTTCCTTTCTTTTATCCTCATTCTTTTGTTGTCCTTTAATTGGGGTGCCTTCAGCCCCCAACTAAAATGTCTGAAACAACCTTCTAATCTTCCTTCCTGACAATTTGTCTGTCTCCTCAATCATAGCTAATCTCAAAGCCCTCCTCTCCTCCAAAGCCAGGGTTAAGGGCTAGGGCATAATTCAGTGCTAGAACACTTTCTTAGCAGGTGTGATGTCCTGGATTAGATCCTTGCATGTGTATGTGCCCACACAAAAGTACACACACACACACACACACACACACACACACACCTGAGATAATACAAGTAATAGCTATTCTTTCTTTATACTTTCAAAATAAATACATAAAAATGACATAAAGAAGGAATCATGGGAGAGTCATTTTTTTCTTCCCTTTAGCATAGAACAGAGTGAATTGTAGTTTAATTATGTCCTATAATCTATTCCATTTATTTTATTTCCAATACATGGTGTCATTTGGAAAAGAGACACACATGGAGTTTAACAGAGACCTAGTAAGAGCCTCTCCCTGCATCATAAGGATGCACTAGCTGCAGTACAAATCACCATTCCCTGCTTTGCTAACCTGAGCAGTAAAGATTTAACCCTGCCTCCCCTGCTGAGCCTATGCACCTCCACACAAGCCTCATTCCATATCCCACCCGACCTTCCCATTACTTGCTTTATAGATAGATTCTGTAGCTCACAATATCCATCTCTAAAGCCTGCCCTCCACTAATCCACCTTCAGATTTCCACTGCTCCTCAGCAAAACCGAGCCAGTGTACGTGTTTGTGCCAGCTGCACATTTGGCAGAAAAAATGTTTCATTGCATATGGATCAGCAACCCCTTAGCAGTTCAGCGTCCTCCCTCCCCCTCCTGCTGCTGCTCTATTCACTTCCCTCTCAGATCCCCTAACCCGCGCTCCCCCGCCCGTTTGTTGGGGTAAAGAAAGGCTCCTTCAGGCTGTTCAATGGGTGGTCGATGGAAGTCGGACTCATTCTGTTCAGGTCTCACATACTCCACCGCCCTTTGGTCAAATAAGACCGGGACGGAATGGAAGAATGGAAGGGGAGTCAGGGAGTGTGGAGCGTCCAGAAAGGATGGGAAAGGCGTGAGGGAAGAAGAGGGTTGTGTAACACCCCCTCAGTTAAGCCCGCAGTCTCCAGAGCCCAGGGCCTTGAGGACTGCAGCGCGTGCCCCTCTCCCCGCCAACACACACACACACACACACACACACACACACACACACACAGCCACTACACCACCACACTCGTCCTTTCTCCGACCTGCTCTGTAGTAAAACTACTGCTCCCCCAGCGTCTGCAACTGCTGCCAGCGGTTCTGACACTGCAGGAATGCATGGCGGAGGAAAGACTCCACACCCTGGGGAGGGGCACGAGCCGGGTGGAGGGTCAGGTTTGTGGGGACAAAGATGATTCTAGGGCGTTTGAGGTAATCGGACCAGATAACGGTCCTGGAATGAGGTGCTGGCCACACTGCTCTGGCACGATCGGGCTGCATGCCCCTGCTCCCCAGAACCCCACACCGCACGACCTACACACACACACACACACACACACACACACACACACACTCCAGTCCCGGGGCCGAGGTTCTGAGACCATGCTTAAAAGTCCCATCATTCTATATCTCCCTGCCCTGGCCCTGGCCCAGCGTCCCGGACATTCTCCCTACAGGGCTGGGCAGGAGGGCGACAGCCTTCGGGCTCTTTCTTTCCAAAGCCGGGATGGGACGGGGTGGGGAGCGGGGGATGCGGCGCCCCCAGACGGTTCTTTCGGAGAATCCCGAGTCCCGGGGCCTCTTTCACCACCCCCACTCGAACCCCACCCCTGGCAGTGGGTTGGGTCCAGACTAAGGTTGCCCCCCGCGACCACACCTGTGCGGGTCCTGGCGGAGGGAGGCGGATCCCGGGGCTCAGCCGGACACCCCCATCCACGGGCCGCGGCGAGCGGCCGGAGCGCAGCGCAGCGGCAGCGGCAGCAGCGAGCCAGCCAGCCAGAGAGCGCTCCCCCCGCAGCTCCGGCGGCACCCGGCTCCGCTCCCCTCCTCCACCCCGCCCCCTCCCCGCGCTCGCGCCCGGGCTCCCGGGGACGCGCCCGCGCCCGGGCACCCGCCCAACAGGCACGCGCAGGGCCTGGACGTCATCCTCTGGTGAACATTCAGAGCCCTCCTCGGAGCACGTGGGCCTGCTGCTATTAATATTCATGAATTACTGTTTCTCTCCTCTTGGAACATTGGCTTTTCTGCATCCCTCATGAATATTCAGAAGCTCCAACATCCGTGCGTGCCATAATTACTAACTTGGATACCTCACAGGGCCTGGCATTGTAGGTTCTCCACAAAAATGGAGGCGGATGGAGTGAATGAACAGAATGCCGACCGGCACACTTTAGGAACACTCCAGCCTTTTCTGGACTCCCTTTTCTGCTTTACTGGGGGCTGAAAGGGGGAAGTTTCCAGGGATGCCTCCCACCCCAACCCAGGTTCAGATCTCCAGCCAAAGGTGAGAGGAAGAATTGGCATTTAGCCCTTCTGGTGGCTTTAACCAAAGGATGTCTTCTTGCTAGAAAGGAAAAAGATGTGTGAATGGAGGCACATGCCTGTAATCCCAGCAACTGGGGAAGCTGAAGCAGGAGAGTGGCAAGTTCAAGGCAAACCTCAGCAATTTAGCAACAACCATCTCAAAACGAAAATTTTAAAGGGGTTGGGGATGAAGCTCAGTGATAAAGTGCCCCTGGGTTCAATTCTCATGATCTAAAAGAAAAAAAAAATTCCTAAGTCTGGAATCAGTTCTGTGACCTTGGAAAGATGCAGGGAGCTGGATGCAGGCTGAGAAATCTGAGTGAGAGGGTGTGGGGTTCAGGAGGACTTGGGATAATAGAGAAAAACTCAATAGGTAGAAATAAGGAAGGTCCTTAGGACCACTGTGAAAATGACCTCTTCATGTGTTAATCTTGTCTACTGCTCATAAGCCTCTGTTTTTAGATGATGTCAGTATGAAGAAGTCTTATTATTCATGAACACAGAGCACAAAGATAGAGGAGAAGGGGCAAGAAAAGCGTGTCTGCTTGGAGAACTCCAAGAACTTTTGTCCACAGGCAAGGTACCTCTAGGTTGAACTGAGGGGCTTCACCTGAAAGGGGAAAGAAGCCTCTCCTTTGCTCATTTAGGCACAAACATTTCAATCTTATCGAGTATGTGAAGCAGGGAAATAGCGTCCCCATGAAAGGAAGAGTTAGCATTTAGCCCTTCTGGTGGTATTAAGCAAAGGATGTCTTCTTGTTAGAAAGGAAAAAGAGGGGCTGGAGCGCTTGCCTGGCATGCAGGAGTATACAGGTTCAAACCCCAGCACCCACATATACAACTGTTGGAGCAATGAAAGCCATGTGAAAAACTCAATAAAAATTGATACTCTCTCCCTCTCTCTCTCTCTCACTATCCTTCTCTCTTAAAAAAAAAAAAAAGGAAAAAGAAGAGGGTGGAACAGTGTTTCAGCTGTTATGGCACTTGCCTGGCATCTGTGAGGACGTGGGTTTGAACCCCAGCACCATGTACACAATTAAGTGTCATGGAGAAACGAAAGCCATGTGAAAAAAATAAATAAAATTGATTATCTCTCTCTCCCCCTCCCTCCCTCTCTCTCTCTCACTGTCCCTCTCTCTTAAAAAATAAAAAGAAAGAAAAGAAAAGAAAAGAAAAAGAAGTGTGAATGGTAGCACATGCCTGTAATCCCAGCAACTGGGGAGGCTGAGGCAGGAGGATGGCAAGTTTGAGGCAAGCCTCAGGAATTTAGCAAGACCTGTCTCAAAATGAAAAATTAAAAGGGGCTGGGGATGTAGCTCAGTGATAAAGTGCTCCTGGGTTCAATTCCCATTATATATAAAAAAAAATCCTGAATCTGGGATCAAATCCATATAGTTTATTTTCTCTTCTATAATGAGAATAATAGTTCCAACTCCCTTTGCCTGTTGTGAGATTAAAGGAGTTAATATATGTGAAGTACTTCCAGGTTCACAGGAAGGCACTGTATGTCTTGGTTAATTCTCTTCCTTAGCAAAAGCTTGGGGAACACTGTATTAGAAGCCACCTTTTGCCTGGACCTCAGAGCATGGGTTACACAAGTTTGAGAGAAACTTGTGAAGAAATGATAAAAACTTGGTCTCTGAGAAAGCACGGGTTCAAATCCCAGTGTTCCACTTACTAACTGATGGTCTCATGCAAGATGCTTATCCTTTCTGAGCATCAGTTTTTGGGGTTTTTTTTATCTGTAAAATGTTGATTCCAATATGTACTACAAAGTTATTATGAAGATTAAATAATATAATGCATGCAAATTTCTTAGCACAAAGCCTGTCATATAAGTGTTTGACAAGTGAATTTTGTTTTTCTCATATTTGTGAGAACATGAAGAAACTGGAAGCTGAGGACTGGCAGTCTTAGGTACCTGGGATGAGAATGCCCCAAACATGAACAAGTTATCCTTCCAGAAAGCATTTTATTTATTGTGGTAATATGGTTATGGAATGTCTCTCAAAATCTCCTGTGTTGATTCAGAAATATGTGGAGGTGAAATGATTGGATTGTGAGAGCTGTAACTTAATCAGTCCATCCTACATTGAATGAACTGACAGAGTGGTAACTAAGTTGGTTGGGCATGGCAGCAGGATGTGGGTCACTGGGGGCATGCTCTGGAAGAGGTCATCTTCCCTGTACTTCATTCCCTCTGCCATGACTTTCTGCTACGATTGCTGCCTCATCTTGGGTCCAGAGCAATGGACTCCCCCATCTATAGACTGAGCCCTCTGATACCATGAATCACAACAAACTTCTCCTGCTCTCAGTTGTTCTTGTCAGGTATTTTGGTCACAGCAACACAAAAGCTGACTAAAATAATAACTTCAAATGTGCCATTTTAAGCCAGGCAGGGTGACCCAGGCAGTTCCAGAGTCTGAGGCCGGAGGACCACAAATTTAACGCCACCCTCAGGAACTTAGCCAGACTTAATATCAAAATAAAATAAGCAGGGGCTGGAGCGGTGGCTCAGCGGTTTCGGCGCCTGCCTGGCAAGCACGAGGACCCGGGTTCAAACCCCAGCACCACGTACACAACTGAGTGTTGGAGCAACTAAGGCCATGTGAAAAACTAAATAAAGTTGTTTCTGTCTTTCTCTGCCTCTCTCACTGTCCCTCTCTCTTTAAAAAAAATAAAATAAAATAAAAATAAAATAAAATAAGCAAGTTTGGGTCAGGGAATGTAGCTCAGTGTTAGAGCACTTGCCGAGTTGCACAAGGCCCTGGGTTCGATCCACAGGACTGCAACAACAACAACAAAACAAAATACCAGGGTGCCTAAGGCTCTGGGTTCTATTCTCAGCAATATATATATATATATACACACACATATATATGTATATATATATATCCTTCTTTATACATATATACATATCCTTTTTAAGTCTCTCTCTATATGGATATATATGTATGTATTTGGAAAGAAGGAAGTATAATTTTACCCATAAGACATCAAAATAAGTAGAGCAAATTGTAATATCAAGAAGCCTCAGCACCTCCATTTTAATAATAATACTATCACCTTGGTTAAGAGAAAATATATATACCAAGAGAAAGTATACACATTTTTTTTAAAGGAAAACATTGTCGTACATCTATAATCTAAGCTGCTCAGGAGTCTGAGGCAAAAGGGTCATTTAAGCCTAGTCGACACAACATAGCAAGACCATTGTCACAAAATGAAAGAAAAAGAAGAAAGGAAGACAGGAAAGTAGAAAGAAAATCATCCACACAGATACTATTTGAAACAATGACTTAGACATTGAAATAAAGAATAGTGGATACTTGGGGCTGGAGCCGTTTGTGGCTCAGCAGCTAAGGTGCTTGCCTCACGTGCGTGAGGACACAGGTTCAAACCCCAGCATCACATACACAACGAAGTTTCAGAGCAGTGAAAGCCACATGAAAACCTAAATAAAAAATTGATTCTCTCTTTCTCTCTCTCACTGTCCCTCTCACTTAAAAAAAAAAAAAAAGATAGTGGATACTCAATAAACATTAAATAAATAATCCAAGACAAGCAAAAGAGGAGTTGGGCTCCTCTTCACAGGTTATTAGCTATTTCTTATTTAATCTCACTACTATTTTCTACTTGTGGATTTCTATGAAAGTTAAACCCCTTGTCAGTGTGCTTAGTATCCAGTAATCTGCCTAATGATAAAACAAACTTAGACTGAGTCATAAGTATAAGCTTCCAGTTATTGGAGACATAGAGTAAATAATTGATCTGGAATCACATCAGTAACACTCTAGGGGCTAATTTCAAAGAATCCTAGTTTACTCATGATAGGGTCAAAGAATCCCGGAACATAGAGAGTACTTCAAGGTCTTCTAGTCTAACTGCCCACCTGATGCAGAAGCCAATATTCCTTGTAAACAGGGCTATGTTGTATCTGTTTACACACCTGCAGTGATAAGAAACTTGAGCTCACAGGGCTGTGCATTCCCTTTTTTAAATTATAATAGCTTCCAAGTCTACAAATGGATTTTAAGATTAAAAGTTTAATGACAGCATAATGGAATTGTGGTTATCATGTTTGAGCTTCCTTAGAAAAATCCTTTTGAAGAAAGCCAGTTTTCCATGACATTATGTAAATGAGACCTTGAGCTTTTATTGAAAACCTACATCAACCACAGCCCAGATAATAAACATGAGCTCATACTTGCTAACATTTTCAAACTTCTTGATTTTTCCATCCTCGGTAGTTTTCAAACTCAACATTTAATTCAAGCTTATATTCATCTCCATTCTCAATCTCCTGTGCTGATTGAACTCCCTGATTTGTTTCCACAAGGGAAATGGAATAGTCCTCCAAATTCAAAACCTATTTATAGCAACCTAGTCAGCAGATAATTATCCCTACCTCAACATACCATGAACAAGACAATATTGCTTTCAAAGAGAATAAGCAGTAGTGTAAAAATAGACAAATCAGCCCCAAGAATAAAGACAAATTCATGAAAAGTCTCCTCTATTACCTGATGGAAAAACAAAATACATGGACTAATTGACAAATGAAGTAAAAGAATAAGATACTGGAAATCCCTCCAAGTGAAAGCATGATGACAGTTGTATTTTTCTGTACAAGGAAAGAATTGGACATTCAAGAAAAGAACCACAAATTTTAATGGAATCAGAATCAGAAAATGAGGTCCCCATTGTGTGGGGACCTAAAGATCTGCAGAGACCAAAAAGAAAAAATCATTACTCTTCCCCATTCTCTGTGGCTACAGGAAACAGAGCCTAGGTAACAATGTCATGAGGTTTAGGGATACTCATGAGATGATTCAGGTCTGTGAAATCTCTTTTAAGTTACATTTTAGCTTTTTAGAATATTTATTTATTTATGCATCCTGGGGATCAAATCCATATCCTCGAACATACTAGGCAAGCACTTTACCCCTGAGCCATTTCCCCAGCCCACAATTTAGTTCTTCTTGAGACTCTCAGTTCAAGCAGGGATTTAATGTTTATAAATCCCTGATGACTGACTTCTACTCCACTTAATCTCCAAACTATTCTCCATTTTCTGTCACCCCAAGTATGTTCAGGTATTCAGAAATGTAATGATTCAGAAATGAATTTGAGGAAATGAAAATGCCAAATAACATCACCACTTCATTGAACCAGTCTAGCTAAACAAAAATTACTACACCACCAGCATGCTCTGCAAATGCTGCCGTAGGCCACAGCTGTCCTTTTTAAGCCTTCAACTCAGTCATGGCAATGTTTTCAACCCTGTGAAAATGATTAGCAAAGAACTCACATTCTCCTCAAAGTCTCATTTTCATCAGTTAATGTTGTTCACAGAGTCATTCCAGCCAGGATTTAAACAGGCCAGGCTCATCTAGTTGTCTTATCCTACAAAGTAAGAGTTTAATAATATTGAACTCCAAGGTCTGAAGAAGAGGTGGGCTGAGTAGGTGGTAAGAAAGTTTGCTCTGACCATGATTCTTTGCTTGACCTCTCAACAAATTCCTAAGTCCTCCAACTCCTGTGTACTTCCTTATAAAATCAAGTTTTAGCAAGAATC
>PVKS010030301.1:0-24526 GCA_004027875.1 Aplodontia rufa | reverse complement strand
GACCAGAGACCTTCTTTCTCCTCCCTCCCTCTCTCTCTGCCTCTGCCATGTTAGGACACAATGAGAAAGCACGGCTATATCTGCAAACCAGGAGCAGAGCCCACCCCAGACACCAGATCTGCCAGCACAGTGACCTTGGACTTCACAGCCTCGAACTATGAGGTAGAATTTTCTGTTGTTGAAGACACTCAGTCTGTCACATTCTATTACAGCAGCCCAAACTCACTGTGTTATTTGTATGTTTTCCAAAACCATCTTAAGAAAACAACTCTGAACCCTTCTGTTCGCTTGATAGCTTGTAGCAAGTCAGCTCCCAGAGGAAAAAGAAAAGAATGCGCTAAACACTCCATCAAACCCCCAGGCATCACATCTCTGGGACAAAAAATATCTTTGTGAATCCCTGTCTTAAGCAAGTCTCAGGAGAAACAAATGGGTGAGTTGGGGACTCTTAAGCCATTCACTCATCAGGAACTCCAGTGGCCAGACTAAGGCTCTTCCCAAGACCTGGGAATGAGATGTGGATTTTCAGGCTAGTTTAGTCAGATGGGAACATGTATTCAGCTACTGTAATGAGGATGAGGTGGCTCCGTTTCCCAGGGCTCCACGAGGGTGGGATGAGGAATTCCCAGTGAAGGAGGCAAGGCAGGCCTGTGCTTCATGAACAGGGGTCTGCAGCCAGGTGAGGACCAACTCCCTCTCCCAGCCCCCATAGGAAGGGAAGCAGAGATGCCAGCTCTAAATATCCCCTCTTCCTTTTAAGTGAGCTGTTTCAATGGCTTAGAGAACATCTAATTTCCATACTCTGACACCAACAAATGTTTGGAAGGGGATCAGAACCTTCCAGCCTTGGACTTGACGGTGTAGCACAGGGTGACTTTGAATCTTCTCCTTCACCAGCCTGGCCTTCATTTTTTTTTAATTCAGAAATTTATTTGTTGAACAATCACACAAGTTTCTAATGAAATATATATATATATATATATATATATATATATATATATATATATATATTCTGAAAATTAGATTTACCCCCAATAACCCACCCATATCCCCCCTTTCCCAAAACATATCTACAAATGCCTTAGGTTGTATGACATTACACCTTTGCCGGATTTAAAACATGATAATAGACCTCTTTTCTCAATGGCCAGGGTCTAGCTCCAGCCTCCACGGAGGAGTGAAGACATTCGACCCTTCATTCTCTGGGTGGTGCTGATTTTACTCAGCATAATTTCTTCCATAGCCATCCATTTACCTTCAAAGGCTGCAATATCATTGTTTCTCATTGCTGAGTAAAACTCCATGGTATATATGTACCACAGTGTTTGGATCCATTCATCCAGTGAGGGACATCTGGGTTGTTTCCATAATTTAGCAATTGTAAATTGAGCTGCTATGAACATGGATTTCGCTGTGTCACTGTAGTGTGCTGATTCTAAATCCCCTAGAAAAAATGCCCAGGAGAGGAATAGCAGCCTGGCCTTCTTGATCTTTGCTATTGAACCTGGGGACCTTGTTAGGATCCCAGAGACTGTAAGCCAGAAAAAAAGGAATGTTTTGACAAACTAACTTGAGTGTTTGCCATGAAGGTCAAGAACTGGAAGGCTGAATTTATTCTGTTTGCAGAGAGAAAATTAAAATTTTGATCATACGGTTCAGAAAGGAACACTAAAACTAGGACAACATAAATCCATCCAGGAGAAATTAACTGTCTTAGAAAAAAAAGACAATTCTGTGTAATAAATAATAAAGCTAAGCTTTCACAGACTAACTTAACCAAATTCATATGGGTAGGAAGTAGCAAGGAGAGAATTTGCAATAAATTTGATTCCATCAGCTTCCTTCATCTTAATGGTTAAATCATCAGGTTTGAAATAAGTGTTAGCTTTCCTCTGAAGATGACAATAACACTACTAGGTTAAGGAACTGTCTTATTTGCAAACTTTCCTATTAAAATATAATTAGATTTGCCAGATTTGGCAAATGAAGATACTAGAATTTGAATTTTAGATAGAGTAAGTAAAGTTTTAGTATTATTATATAGTACATATGCTTAAAAAATACTGCTTTTCTAAAGCTGAAACTTAGTGGAATATAGTGTTTTGCATCTGGCCGCTCTAAACGTGATGTAAGCACAGCGTTCTGCATAGAATCTCAGCAGAAGAACAGACTTTCTTGGAATGTTGAAAGGTGTAATTCAAGGCAAAAGGATGACATTTTGCAGTTTTTAAACTATTTGGCATTTGTGAAGCACACTATATTTGAGTAATAACTTTCTTTGATGTCAGTCCTCTCAAAATGACACTCAAAGAAATTATGCTTTTTACTCATAGAGCTAGTAAGTTAAAAAAAATCAGACATTTAAATCTGGGTAATGGAATGCTATAACTGCTTTTTATACTATTGTTAATAATGGTCAGCACAACCATAATTTATTGTTCATTATATTACCTGTCAGGTGTGGTGCTGTGATTAGATTTTATCCATCATTTCTTCCTTTGTATGTGGACAAACTTATGAACAGAAACATTTTCATTGAATGCTCTCCAGAATCTTCCTTCCTCCCAAATGCACTCCTCATTCTAATATGTTAATGAATAACTAAACTCATGAAAAATACATTTTAAATACTTTAATGGAAAACTTTACAAATCCCTGTTAAATTTTTGGAAAGTCAACGTCCATTAATATTTACACATTTTTCTCTTGAAACTGTGAACCTTGGGGACAGGGAATCTGTTTTGGCCACTAAGGCATCATCTGTCATTGAGTCTAGATGCCAGTACTTTACAAAGATAAAGGACTTAAAAAGAGGTTGGATAGATGAACAAAGAAAACAAAGATCCTTAAAGAACATGAAGTTCAGATTCTGGAGATTTGGGGAAAAGATCAGATGATCTCTTTTTCCTCCCTAATAAATAACTTAAAACTATCACAGAGGCTTATAAGAGAAGAAATAGATACATTGGTAAGAAGTGTTTCTTGTAAAATGATCTTCAGTCTTCTAAGCCATTGCTTGAGAAAGCATTAGAGAAGGGGGAAATGGAGGAAAGGTTGAAGGTCTCTGTTTCATTACGGTAGTTTTAATGATGATTATGGAATTTCATCTTGCAGCTCACAACCTACATGAAGAGTAGCCCTCAAAAAGCCCCCGCTGTGACTACCATGTGGGGTTCTGCTGTTGCTACTTCAAGGGCTTGGTGGGGTCTAAGTATGAGGAAACAGTGGGACTAAGGGAACTATCAGCAACATCTACCAATAACTTAGTTCCAAAATGTTCAATGGCCACTTGGCTGCTTTGGTGCAGAAAAGCCCAATAGAGAGGGGGAAGGGAAGAGAAGAATAGAAAGAAATGAAAGAATGGAATAGCAAGCCAGTCCTCCCCCCCCCAAAAAAAAAAAAGAAAAAAGAAAAAGAAAAGGAAAGAAAGAAAAGACAAGACTTTGGTTGAGGGTCAGAAGGCTGATTTTAGCCCAGACTCTACAACCTGGTAGGAACAATTAGATGGGGTCCTTTTGTAATTGGGCCTCAATTTCTTCATTTGTGAAATAAAGGCATTAGACTACAACATTTCCCCAAATAATGTATCCTGTGGATCATTAGGTGATATGCAAAAGAATAAAAACTGCACTTCTGTGGCTAATTAAATTTGGAAAATGCTGGATTAAGCAAAACAAAATGGGTTTCCTTATTTTAGGATTTTCAGTGCCTTCGAAATTCTAATGTGCTTTCTTTTCTCATCTATAAAAGAGGATGATAGTACCTATTCCTTAAAGCTCTTGCAAGGGTTGAACAAATCAATTCTATGAGTTTGATTAATGTTAGCTTTCATTAAGGTCCCCAGCAGCAGCACTGTTACTATTAATCTGGTAATGGGAGGATAAAGATTATAGCATCTTCAAAACTGGGGGATTATAGAAGGGTCCTATTTACTCATTTCTTTATAGAGTACCTCCTTGGGGACTAATATTCTTCACTATACCATCTGAGAAACTCTATCTAGCATGATCCTACAGCCCCTTCCATCTCTGATGTCCTAAGACTCCACGGTAAATTAAATTTCTAAATATAGGCCATTCTACCCTGAGCAAGCATGCTAAAGCCCACAATAAATACTAAATGAGTATTTGTTGAGTGAACAAATTAATGATTTTTTTTAAGTTGAGAACTCACAAGTTCTACTGGTTCCCAGACTCAGATCACAGCTCTGTCTCCTAGCTAGAGGAGTTTTGCATACCCTTTGGTTCTGGTATTCTAATAGGAAAATATGACTTTCAGCCTATGTGCAAATGCTGTGTCAGACCCTCCCAACTAATTCACCCATAATCTTTCGACCGTTAGCTCTTTCATTCATTTACTCATGTATTCACTCATTCAGCAAATGTCCACCCAAGTCCCCCTCAGCTCTGCGCTTTGTTACAGCAACTGGAAGATCAGAATGATGAATCATTCAGAGACTGGGTCTTCACAGTAATTCAGCCTCCTTGAGGAGAGAAGGATGTTCAGCAATGGCAGAGTAAGGTGAGTCGTAGTAAGAGCAGCAGCAGTGGAATCAAGTCCAGGATTACAGTTAGCTTTCAGAAGCAAGAGAGACTGCAGGGAGAGAAGCATGTGGCATTTAAAGTGGCCCTTAGGCTCTGGACATGTACACCCTTCAGGCAGAAGGAGCTCCTTCTGGGAGAAGAAAGAATTCCACATTGCACACCAACCTACGTCGTAGCCTGGCATTATAGGAAGCTCTGG
Source organism: Aplodontia rufa (assembly GCA_004027875.1). Classification (NCBI taxonomy): domain Eukaryota; kingdom Metazoa; phylum Chordata; class Mammalia; order Rodentia; family Aplodontiidae; genus Aplodontia; species Aplodontia rufa. The sequence goes on along the minus strand of PVKS010030301.1, from coordinate 19,783 downwards.
AATTTCACTCCAGTTCTGCCTCATTCTGGCCCCTGGGATGAAGGAGCTCATCTCTCCTATTTTCCTCTATACCTATAAAATGAGAGCATTAATGTAAGAAGAGTAAACAAGAGTGATCATTCAAATTTATTAAGTCCTCGCAAAATGCCAGGCACAATTTTAAGCCCTCTGTCGGCAGTAGTAGCTCATTTAATCTCCACAACAAACATTTCTCAGGGAAAGCTATTTGGCCAACATGGAAGAGTAATGAAGATGGAAGTCCAGATGTTTTCACAACTGGCTCTGACTACAGAACAAAATCCGATCCTACTAGTTGGTAGTATTATCTTTTTTTTTTTTTTAATCAGTGAAGAAACGTAAGTCCAGCAAAGTGAAGAAACGCAGTGGCCCAAGCTCATATCTAGCAAGTGGCTTAGCTGGGCAGAATCAACCTCAGACTTGATTCTCTGGCCTGTGCTCTTACAGACCATGCATGTCTTCACAACAGCCTCAGTTGCAACCGTAGCAACAGCAGCAGCAGAAGCAGCAGTGATAACAACAGCAGCTAAATAGCAATGAGAACAGCAGCAGCAGCAATCGTGTCTGGGATCACTTCCTAGTCACCAGGCTATATGAAACCTTTTACCTCAACTAACCCATTTAGTCTTCACAGTGACCACAGTAACTACAGATGAGAAAAGTGAAGCACAGTGCAGTTACTTGCCCAGAATCACACAGTGAGGCACCAGTACACCTGAGAGGTTACACGCAGGCTGTCAGGATTCAATCTGAGTTCGCAATCTCCTTTTTTTTTTTGTAATTATCTTACATAATGAAGGGATTCGGTGGTTCACATTCATATATGCATTTGTATTGACAGAGTTGCTTAAATCCAGTCCTTGACCAGGATCTGTCCCTCTACCCCGACTCCCCTAACTCATGACTCTTCCGTAGTTCCCCCAAGTTACAGATATAAATGACCATATACAAGTAATTTAAACATGGAAATTACTAGATTTGTATGCCTGCCTGGGTGTTTTTGAGGTTCTCATGGGAGTCAAGTGTACTCTACAGTACTGAACACCCCCATTTTTCCTCCCTCTCCTTCCTGCCCTTCTCCACCCCCCATAGCTATAATCCCTACAGCTTATGTGTTCCTTCAGATTTGGCGGGTCTACTAAATAAACTTGACCAAATTTCAACCTATCTTAAGTTTTACTCAAGCTTCCACATGTGATAGAAAATATTTGGCCCTTCAGTCTCTGGGTTTGGCTTGATATATATATATATATAATGTTTTGGGATCCATTCATTCAGTGAAGGACATCTAGTGTATTTCCATAATTTCACCATTGTAAATTGAGCTGCTATAAATATTGACGTAGCTATGTCTCTGTAATAAGCTGATTCTAGCTCTTCTGGGAAAATACCCAGGAGTGGGAAACCTGGGTCATATGGTGGTTTGATCCTTAATTTTTTTGAGGAGTCTCCACACTGCCTTCCAGAGTGTCTATACAAGTTTGTAATCCCACCAACAGTGTGCTAGTGTTCCTATCTCCCCACAACCCCTCCAGCATCTGTTATTGTTCGTATTCTTCATCTTTGCCATTCTGACTGGAGTGAGGTGGGATCTCAGCGCAGTTTTGTTTTGCATTTCTCTAACCAAACGGGAGGAGTAATAAGAGGTTGTAGTGCAGAAGTTCAGACCCACCGCCTTGCTCAGGAGTCGCTGGATGATTTGAATTTCAAGGACAATGCTTCTAAAATGCAAAATGTTCTACTGGTAATGACTCCTTTCCCAAGTTAGATTATTTGTATTTTCCTTGCTTACAATGGAGTTAGGAAATATTTCATCAAAGGAATGATGTGGAACTATATAATTTTCTATATGTTCAAACAGATTTTCTATAGATCTTTTTTTTTCTATATAGATCTTTACAGAAGACATCTCAAAATCTTTAAAATAGGAGCATGTACCCAAGGCACACTGGTATTTGTATACATGCATGTTGTATGAACAAAAAAACAAAGTAGCTATTGATAGCATGGTAGTTGACTTAACATATACATCTTAGAGTTGGAAAAAGTTATAGTTTTCGAAGCTTAAGTGAAAAAATTCCTGTGGTTTTTTCCCTCACCACTTCATGTTCTGTAACCTTCTTTTCAATGGACTGTCATCTCACATAAGATCAGCATCATCTTAATCTAGAGATGATCATGAGCTCTTAGAACTTCAAGACACCAATAACTGTCTGATCAATCGTGTTCATTATGCCATTTCCTGCTTCTCTCTTTTGCTTGTTTTTACTCAGGGTGTAAAAAAAATGCTTAGCAGGTGATTTTCTGTTGGAAACTGAAGGAAGATATATTTTGGCTAATCGTTTTGTGCAGGAGCTGGTTAGGAAATAAGAAGTACTGTTAAACAGCAAGATAAGTGTTCAATTAGTGACAACTGTGTAGGAAGCAAAGAGCAGGAAAATATTAGAGTGAGTCTGAGCTAATGGCAGAATATAAAAACGCCGCTCTCAGGCAATCTCCTCTGTTCCTTGCTTTATGTCTTGAGATGTTTTCAATTGGTTGCAGGCCATGGGGTGGGGAAACCTATCATCCATCTTTCACTTGCACTTGAGAACTGCAGTAGGAGGTAGAAGTAAGTTATTGGTAACATCTACAGTACCTATAAAATATTAATAATGACACCTATTACAATGTAATAAGAACTAACAATTACTTATTGCAAGAGCTGCTATGTGTCCAGGTCAGCAGTGGTTGCGCAAGCCTTAGGTCCTTCAATCGTCACAAATGTCGACCACTGAGGAAGCCATGGCTCAGTGAGGTCAGATGGTCCATCCAAGGTCAGACAGATGATCAGCGGTAAGGCAGGGTTCCAGCCTGCGACCATGTGACCAACACCTGCTCTCTTAATGACACCTGCTCTCTTAACGAGTGTTTCCAGGCTTAAGACATTCACTTGATAATAACTGTGCGATTATTTGATAGGTGCATAAAGCTGTGGTTCTCAGGCAGAAATCTCCAGAACACATCAAAGCGCCTGGGGCACAGAAGCCTCAGGGTTTTAAACGGTGGCTCCTCTGGGAATGTTGAAGCTAGCCAGTGATCAAGGAGTAATGCAATATTTAAGATGTTGTCTTGACATCAGCGTACACAGGGCGGTGTTGAATTTGCATGTATTTTGATGGTAAAACAAGAGACTTCCTAGAAATGTTTAGTTCAGTGCTGCCTGCCAGCAGGAATCCTAATGCATCCTGCTCAGGACACCAAGACACCTGAGGCAGCTCAGCCTCCTCCTGGTGGTAGCTCAGAGATTCTCATCTGGGAAGCCAGCCCCATGCATTCTCCTACTTCCTGTGATTCAGTGATGCACCCATTCCAGGCTCCAAGGAAACCCTGTAGTACCGGCCTGACCCCTGAGACACCCTAATTCTTCTGTCTGGACTTGAAGCTGGGAGAATGACAACCTGGAGCTCCTCTGGGCCATCTGGCCACTGCCTGGGCAGAGCTTGCCTGAGAACCATGCCAGCACAGGCGAATTGGAGCCAAGCAATGGAACAAGACCAAGACCTGCCCTGGCTCTGCTGGAGACTTATTCCCAAACTCATCGGTGATGCAAGTCAGGAAATTCTTTGTGTGTGACCACATACTTGCTCTTCTGTCACTTGCAACCCAAAATATCCTAACTCGTTGCCCCTCAATTCTTTTGACCATTATGGAAACTGAGATGTCAAGCTGTTGGCTTCAGATGGAGAGAAGAACACACGGCTGGCTGAAGGTGTGTGCACAATCCAGCTCATCTCCACACCAGGAAAGGAAGGACCTGGACCTCAGGAGGGCAGAGTCTCATGCAAACAAATGGTCAGGACCCTCTGCTTACACAAGCACATAAATCAAGCAATGAAACTAAAATGATGTATCGAGAAAATAGGCAAGATTCCCAGAATGAGTTATTCCCTCTGTTCCCATTGTAATGTGATGGTAGATGCGCCAGGATAGAAGTGAAATACGTGGTAAGACAAAGAAGAAAATGTGAATTATTTACCTTCTAACAAAATAATTTGCCATTTTACCAAAGAGAGAATTTAACATTAGGAAGCACCCAACCACGTCAAATCTCCTGCATCCTTCCACAGTATTTCAAATGCATTCATAATTTCATTTGTCAAGTATGAACTATACAACAGGAAGATATGAGTTGTTACCTGGCACACAAAATTGGGTTCAGTAGTGAGTTGAGAGAGGAATTCCAACTTTAGACACAGCAAAAGCAAACATCCTAATTTTTAAAATTTCACCTTTATTGTAGCAAATGGTGCCCCAGTGACCTGATTTCATGAGACCCTTTCTTCACTTGACTGATGTACAATGCATACCCTGATCACGTGAACCTTTTATTTGAAGAAAATTTCTCAGGAGGCTGATTTCAGAAAATGCCAAAGTTGTGAAGCAATGAAATCCAAAATGCTAACCATAGGATGTGGGAGAGGATCTCATTGCTCCCAGAAATGTTGATTGTGGTATGATTTTTGTTGTTGCTGTTTAGGTGTATCTGGAAAGTAAAAATTCCTCAAGCACTTGTCACCCAGAAATTATACCTAAATGTTGCAATTAAATTTATTTTTTCAAGGGCTGGAGTGGTGGCTTAGTGGTTACGGCGCTTGCCTGGCATGTGCAAGTATGTGAGTTCAAACCCCAGCACCACGTACTCAATGAAGTCTTGGAGCAACAAAGAGCACATGAAAATCTAAGTAAAAATTGTTTCTCTCTCTCTCTCTCTCTCACTGTCCCTCTCTCTTTCAAAAAAATTTTTTAAAAAAGTTTATTTTTTCACCCAAGCTGATAAGTGTGTGTGTGGGGGGGGATTAAATCCACTTAGGCAAGGCTTGAATAAACAATAATAGATGCTGGAGGGGCTGTGGAGAGATAGGCACACTAACACACTGTTGGTGGAACTGCAGACTGGTACAGCCCCTCTGGAAAGCAGTGTGGAGAATCCTCAAAAAACTAGGGATGAGCCCACCATACGATCCTGCTATTCCTCTCCTGGGTATTTTCCCAGGGGACTTAGAATCAGCACATTATAGTGACACAGCAGTATCTATGTTCATAGAAGCTCAATTTACAATAGCTAAATTATGGAAACAACCCAGATGTCCCTCACTGGATGAATGGATCCAAAAATTGTGGTACATATATACCATGAAATTTTACACAGCAATTAGGAAGAATGATATTGCAGCCTTTGAAGGTAAATGGATGGCTATGGAAGAAATTATGCTGAGTGAAATCAGCATAACCCAGAGAATCAAGGGTCGAATGTCTTCACTCATCTGTGGAGGCTGGAGCTAGACACTCTGGCTATTGGGACAGGAGGTCTATTATCATGTTTTTTCATCGGGATAAGGTGCATTGTCATTCAAACTAATACATTTTTAGAGATGTTTTGGGAAGGGGGATGGATAAGGGTGGGTAATTTTGGGGGCTCTTGGGGTTAAATCTAATTTTCAGAATATATATATATATATATTATATTATATTATTTCATTAGAAGCTTATGTGATTGTTCAACAAATAAATTTCTGAATAAAAAAATGAACTTCAATGGGCCAAAATTATGGCAATGATTCTCAGTTTCCAAGGAGAGAGATAATGGTGATTGACAGTTTTATCTGCCATTCCTAGGCTGTGGAATTTTTTTTTTTTTTCACCTGTGCTATCAGACAGGTCAGATCCGGCTTTCTCTCCAGTGAAGCTAGTTTAGGTCAGTGTAGCCCAATGAATGCCAAGGATGCAGAGTTCAGAACTCACAAATATCACGCGCAAGAGACCACCAAAGGGAAGAGAGCAGGCTCACCCTCCATTGCCAAAAACGGAATGAGGTCAGTCGGGTCTTCAAAACATCCTAGAAAGAGAAACACCTGAATCCATGCATCAATCAGGGACCCAGGAGTACTGGTTGCCAAATGAATGTGGAAATGAAAGTTGAAGGAAGCTGTAACTTCCTCCCTTGTCCAGGGTTTTACATCTGTAGCTCTATGAAGGGCAGGAATTGACAATCAGAGGGCATGCATTTTACTACTGAGTGCAAATGAGATTTTTGACTAAAGTTGTATGTTCATGGACTTATTTCTGTGGCTTTACTCAATTGTAATTTTATCTCTTAGCTGGTACATTAAAAACAATTGTAGATATTAATATAATTTCATATGATGATTTGCAATACTAATTAGGTTATGTTAAATGAGATTAAATGTCTCTTCAAATATTTATCCTTTTCTTGTGGTAAAAATATTTAAAATCCTTCTAGCTTTTTGAAATATACAGAACATAATTGGTGTCTATAATCACCCTACTGTACAATTTTATACCAGAGCTTCTTACTCCTGTTAGTTCTAAATGTCCCCCTCCTCTGTTTTCCCCAGCCTCTGGTAACTACCACTCCATACTCAATTTCCATGAGATCAACTGTTTTAAATTCCATGTATAAGTGAGATCATTAGGTACTTGTCTGTATGTGCCTGCCTTCATTCACTTAACATAATGGCCTCTAGTTCCACCCATGTTGTCACCAATGACAGGATTTTATCCTTCTTAATGGCTGAATAGTATTCCATTCCATATGTGTGCCACATTTTCTTTATTCATCCACTGAAGGACACTTAGGCTTACTTCTTTTCTTGGATACTGTAAAAAATGCTGCAATAAACATGAGAGAGCAGATATCTCTTAAACAAGCATGATCCCACTGAGCCTCTGCTTCGGCTCCTCTAGAGAGCACCTTAATCCAGGATTGCAATGGCTGCTGGTGGTGAGTCACTGTTCTGCACCAGAGGGCAATCCAAGCCCAGGTTATTCCCAAACCACAGTTGGTATGTTGTATCCCATGGATGAGGAGAACCTAAAAAAGTGTCCCCAACCACCAAAGCCTTTGCTTGGGGCTGAGTTAACCCCAGGGCCTTCTGAACAGTTTCTGACCTGTGGCTCAGCACAGCAGCCTTCTCAGGTGTGATTGGAATTACAGCGGAGGGACAGGGCCCAGGTTCCCATGCCATATCTGTTGCCACCAACACTGCAGCCTAGACCAGACCAACTCTGGGTTAGATCCAAAGGCTCCACTGCTATGGGCTGCCTGCCGCTGAGGTAGACTTTGGCTGAAGATGGCTAGCACCAGCCACAGGTAATGCTGTCCAGAACGGAAGTCCAATAGACAGGGCCACACACCTCTGTCTGGCCCTATCAGTGATGGCAGGCCTGGGGAAGGAGACTGTTATTATCTGTGTCGGGTTTTACTTGCACTGAGTATCAAGACAGTCCTATGCCAACTACCCTGTCTACTCTCAGTGAATGCAGGCTTGCTCCATGTTGTGTGTCCTGAGGGTGGGGTAGCAATGGAGAAGACAGTCCTCGGCCACCAAGGCTGACAGGATGCTGGGGCATACATCACAGCTACAGGGACCTGCAGAGTCTCAGAGATTCACCTAGGCCCATGCCACAGCAGGCAATGGTGCCGACCAAAATGTACATCTCTGCCACTGGGGTCCACCTTTCTGCTGGTGCTGGGACAGGCCTAGGGGATCAGTGAGGCTGGGCATGGGGTCTTTGGTTTCCGTCTGGTGTAGGGACTCACAATGGCCGGCCTAGCACTGACCTCCAAAACGAAGTCCTTGCTACTTTTCCTGCCCTAGTACATACTGGGTGGGGTGTTGTTCCTCTTTCTGCTGCCAGAGGCTGGGGGAGAGGTGACAGAGGCAGTCAGGTGCCCAACTAATGCAATTCTAGCTGCTCAGTCCATGGACAGGCCTGGGGATAAGGCACTGGATCTCACTGTGGCAAACGTGATGCTGGGCTTCAAGTCTAAAAACCAGGATTAGTCCCCTTTCCCTTCCCTAAGCACCAGGCAGCTCTTCACGTTGCTTCAAGCTGGGGGAGGGGTGATGCCAGCAACTCTTACCTTTCTGCTTCCTTCACTGCAACTCTTCTTTGTATTATAGAAAACTAGGTGCTATGGTTTCTGCCCTGGCTTCCTTAGTTCTTGTGAAGGTTGTCTGGTACCTGAATAACTGCTCAAAACGAGCGTCCCTGCAGGACACCGATGACCGGAGGAAGATCGTAGCTACCTGTTGGCAATCTTTAAAAAGCTTATTAAAAAGAAACTTTCCCCAGAACATCTTATTTTTTATGCAAAAGGCTTTATTTTTTTTTAATCAATTTTTTTTTCATCTTTTCTACTTTGTTGTTTTTTTCCCCCAACACTTAGTTCAAAGCTGGGTCCTTGCACGTGCCAGGCAAGCAGTTTACTGCTGAGCCACCACTCCAGCCCCATGCATTAGGCTTTAAACATCAAAACATAAATCCTGATTAGTCGGGGGGAAATATAGACACTTTTAGGTCGATAATGCTGAACAACTTTGTTAAACATAACAAGAATATTTATTGAGTTCTTATCGTGTTCAAAGGACTTTATATGTATTTTCTCAATTAATATTCCCAACAAAATCAATTGCAATAATGAATATGAGTCTCCATTTTAGAGGTAAGGAAACTGAGGCACAGAGGATGCTTACTGTAAGGATTTAATTATTACATGGCAGAATAGGAATATGAACCCCGACTTCAGAGATGGTCAATATATTCTATTTTTCTTTAAATTCCACTTTTATTTTACAAAATGGTACCCAAGTGACCCATTTCCTTGTAAACCCTGTGTTCATCTCAGGGTTATCCGTCTTCCCTGAAATGTCACTATTCCGCCAGAGATTTGTTAGCGGAGCACTTTGGTTGATCATTTTTGGAAACCTGGTCGTAAGCCAGGTTGTACAGGTTGTTCTGCTGCAGGACCCCTAAGCAACTTCAACGTGCCAATCTAGGTTGCATTTAAAATTAAATGCTGACTCTTCAGCATTACCTGCCAGGCCCATCATGATGTACTTCTACTGATGTTTCCAAACGCCAGCCTCGACTCTCAGCTCCAGTTCCTGGGCTCTGATCAAATCCCACTTTATCCACCCTAGCAGCTCAACTCTCTCCACGTGTCTCCACTGTGGCACCTGCTGCTCCCCACACCCAAGCTCTCTGTATGGCACATGCCTCGCTACCCCTCCTTTCAGGTCTCAGCTAAAAATGCCAGTTCCCTCCCTAGGCCCTTCTCAGCCCCCCATCTATAGCACATGGAACCCATTAGAGCTGTCTGCATCTCTCCACTTCTTTTATTATCCTCATGCACATCATTTATTTATTGTTCACTTAATAATGGATTGTTGATGCTTTCTAAATAAAAGGCCCAGGAGGACATAAAGACACAACATCCAGAAAGAACACTGAATAGCTGGATCCTCACTGCTCGGAACCATCTCCAACATATACAGATATCCTGTAAATGTTTGTCAAATCAATGAGTTAGTCTCCAAGAAGTAGACAGCATATGCTCCATTTCTTGAACAAATCTGACCATACAACACCTTCACTTAAAAAAATTATATCTCATAATAAAAAATGCATGAAATTATCTCTCATAGAAAGCTTGTATTTCACAGAACTTTGTAAAAAACAAAAACTAAACCAATTAAAGTCTATTATTCAAAATCAATGAAAGTCCAAATTGTTCTATTTCTGACCTCTTTTGGAATAGCTGTGCTTTAAAATTAATATTGTGGTGTATTTCTGATGAAGTTTTTAAATGTACCTCATTAGTGTAATTATATCACATTAGATGAATTTAAAGATGTCTAGCACTTTTGATGATTTAAAGAACGTAAGATTTTCTATACTCAAAAACATGACTAGGCCAAATGGTGACTCTAGAAATGATCGTTGTTTTAAATATAAATGGATTTATTGAAATTGCTTAATTTCCCTGTGTGCTAGACCAATTTTTCTAACAAAGACACTCTAAAATGGATATTGTGATTTGAAGTATGCATGTGACCTTATCTGGAAGTGGGACCTTCACAGATGATCCAGGAAAGATGAGGTCACTGTGGTGAGCCTTAATCCAGTACAACTCAATGCTTTCAAGAAAGGGGAAATTTAGACACCAAGACAGATACACAGTGAGCAAATGTGATGCATAGACTTGAGGAGAATGCCCTCTACAAGCAAGGAACACCTGTGGCTAGAAGCCAAGGGGGCTTGGAAAGCCCTCAGAGGGACCCAATCCTGCAGACACCTTCATGTTGAACTTCCAGCCTCCTGAACTGCAAGATGATACATTTCTGTTATTTAAGCCAACCAGTGTGTAGCCCTGTATTAAGTTCATGCTACAAAATGAATAAAATGGATTAGACCTGCAAGAGAATAGTTTGCGAAGACATCCAAGAGGGAAAATGGACAAGCTATCAAAGGAGGCTAAAAACCCATCCAAGTGTCATGCTGGTCTGTCCCTATGCATGAGAGAGTAGGAAGTAAAGTGTTAGCTACATCTCAATTCTAAGAATGATTGGCAAGGTCAATGGGGTTTGTCAAGTAAAAGTCATGCAATAGAGAAGTTCCACGGATCCCAGAAACAGCTCGCTTAACGTCTTTGCCAAGCTCAGCCACTGGGCAGGAGCAGCCCATGGCAAGCGATGTGCTTCAGAGCATGGCCCCTGGGACAATCACCACATTTTAGTCTTGCTTACATTGTGACTATCTTGCTGAAATTTGGGCTAAAGATTTTGGAGTCTAAGACAGTTATCATACACATAGTGATGAAGACCTTAGCCTCCCAAGTTACGCAGACTGAACGCAGTTCTGCCTCTGCTACCTACCAACTATGCAATCCTCTTTGGACCTCAGTTTCCTCCTCCATAAAATGGGAATGATCAGGAAGCCTAACTCAAAAGGTCACTGGGAGTTTTAAATGAAATAAAAATGCTCAGTGTAATTTCTGGTATGTTGTCATCAATCCACAAAACACAACGCGTGGTTAGTACAGTTAGCACTGTTACAACTGATGTTATCAAAGCAGCCAACATGTGTAGGGTTAGTTGGATGGGTAGGTGTGTTTGCTTGTCTCCTATCCACTTTTTAAATAATGTAACTCATCTTTCCTGTACAGAGCATAGCTAGTGATCAGTCTGTTGCTACCTTGCCACCCAGAGATGACTGCAATTGGGGGATGTCCCTCCCTGCCAACATCAGGGGCAGGGACATGTCCTACGTGGATCTGATGGTCATCATCCTCTCCAGCCAGTCTTCCAGGGAAGAGGCTTTCTATAAGGATCTTGACATCCTAAATGTCTCCACATAGACTGCATCTTGAGCAGCCTCCGCATCAAGCACTGCTGGTCTCTGCCTTCCCACCACCTTCCTGCTTCAGAGCTCCTTCTCAGGTCTCAGGTGTTTTAAGTCAGATGCTTTCCTCCTCACATTTATTCAGCTCATCTATCAAATACTGGGTTACACGCCCTTTCTTTAGAGAGTGGCCTAATAGCTCCCTTGAGGTCCCGCAAGCCTCAGGATGTCAGAATATCCAAATCTAAATTCACAGTCATCTGCCCCAACCTGATCGTCTGGCCTGGTGAAAAGTCCACAGTGATGGGGCTTCTAGAAGCACCATTGTTGCCAGGGATGATCATACTTACACTTAGTGTAGGGCCATCTGAGGGCTGAAGACGCAAAGCCCTATTTTTGTTTTTGTTTTTTTTTTTTTGGTACCAGAGTTTGAATTCAAGGGTACTAAACTACTGAGCCACATCCCCAGCCCTTTTTATATTTTCTTTTGAGACAGGGTCTAAATTGATTAGCGCCTCACTAGGTTGCCAAGCCTGGTTTTGAACTTGCGATCTTCCGGCCTCAGCCTCTAGAGTTGCTGGGGTTACAGCTGTGTACCACCGTGCCTGGCCTCTGCATTTCTTCTGGAGTTTGAATAGAGTTTCTACTACTGTAGCCAAAATAGTACAGGTTAATGTATTCATCCTCCTCCTCACCACCACCAGTGTTAAAATGTTTGTTATTATTGCTATTTATTTGAAAAGGTAGAGGCCCCATCTCTCCAGGAGATGCACGTAAGACCTTATCAGTAAACAATGGGGTAGGCCTGATGACAAATCGGAGCTTCATCCAGATAAATGGGCCAAGGAGCTGGAACATCAGAGGTGAGCTTCTAGCTCAGGTTTCACTGCCCTTAACCTTCAGCAGGGCTCATTTGTCACAGTCACCAAAACCATTTCACAAAACTTTGAGTACCCATTCATCCATCTACCTGGTGTCACCGGGAGTGATTTAGAAAGATTACAAATCTTCCATGCCTTTCCATTGTCCTTAGAACAGGTGAAAACCTAGCCAGGGCACCAGGGACTAGGATCACCGACGCACTGGGCCCAGTTGCCACTACGGGATACTTGAGGGCTGGAAAGCATCATCTAAGCTAACTCATTTGCATACCCAATTTTGTGCCCACAGTGATTGACACAGGATGAGCCTGGGACCTCAGCCTGACCAGTCAGATCAAGCATCTGAAGATACTAGCTAGGAAGGCTGGGCAGAAGTGTCCTTGCCTGCTGCGTGTTAACAAGCACATGCGAAAGCCCAGGAGCTTATGAATCATCCTGGGACTCAAAGGTGAACTTGAACCTGGAGAAGGAAAAGCAGCCATAGGAACCTCTGTGACACTGAGTCACTACATCAACCCTCACCTGGAGTCAGACACTTCTGGACTTTTTGATTACTGGAGACAATAAATTTCCTATAGAGTTTAGGCCTAGACTGCACAGTTTCCTGTAACTTGCAACTAACGCATCCTAAGTGACTGAGAGCTACATATTTTTTTTCCTTTTTAAAAGAAGGTCAAAGTTTCCATCAGACTCTCAAGAGATCTGTCACCCCAAAGATATATTTTTAAACCTTGGACTGAAAAATTTCTAAGGTTTTTTATAATATTAGCACTCTGTGATCTTCCAGTTGCTTTTGCTTTAAATGCCAAGTTTAGCTGATCATGCATAAAGCTAGGCAATATAAAAATGTGTTTTCAAATCAAATTGGGCTTTTCTATCCTAAAAGGAAACATATGCTTATTAGAAAAAAAAATTGAAAGATATGAAAAAGTGTAAGATAATATACAGTCACTGTGAACATTTTAGGGTTATTTTTCTATGCATTTTTATGCTCAGTTTCCTGGACATTTTAATGTGGTTAAGTGCAAACTATATACCCGTAATATTTTCCCTGGGCTTTTTTTTCATGTGACATTACAACATAAGCATTTTCCAGATTATTAGAAATCTTTTGTAAGCATCCTTTTGAATGGCTGCAGAACTTTTTACTGAGCACAATCATTTTCTTAATGTTAGACAAAATGATGTAGCTGCTTCTCGTAATATTTTCTTGTTTTGAAAATGAAGTCATGGTGGATCATAAAAGAAGGAGCCATCAAAGGTTAAATATTCATTGCTACGGCAGACTTGGGGAAGGACATGGGAGCACACCAGGATGCTCCAGGGTATGTTTCCAAGCCCTGTTCCTCTCTGAGTCCATCTTCACGCTTCTTCTGCAGAACCTCTCCCTCCGGTCCTTAGGTGCAGTCAAGATCATGGCTATTTTTGGCCTTCAAGGTCCAAGTTCAGCTAGACGGACTCTGGCTAAATCCTGATATCAGCTTCCCAGCAAAGGCACTCTGACTGGTCTAGGTGGAGTCAAGTGCTCACCCTTTGTCCACTGAACTCTTCCAAGACAGGAGGCAGGGACAGAGGGCCACAATGCACAAAATTGTGTACCAGTATGGGTTTAGACCTAACCAACACCAATGAGATAAAGAAATTCCCAGAGAGAATCAGAGATCATTCATTCATTCTCTGAGAAAACACCCAAAATTATCCACTGTGACAATAAATGAGTAACAAATGTAATAACTCCCTTCTCAACACTGCTCCTCAATTCTTTGCATTAAATATTAACTTTCAAAGAAGACTTCCCCAATCTCTATAAGTTCTCATTCTGGACTACACATAGTGATCAGATAAGAAGGTAGAGTTTGGGGGGCTGGAGCAATAGCTCAGCAGTTACAGTGCTTGCCTAGTATGCATGAGGATGCAGGTTCAAATCCCAGCACCAAGAATACAATGAACATTGATTTTATTTTCTCTCTCTTACAGTTCCTCTTTTAAAAAACCAAAAAAGTAGAGTTATTTTTTTTAATTCCCATGGCTTTTCTTACTCATTTTCTGCCAGATTTCTCCAAGACCAGCTGACCAGGTTGAGCTGAAGCCAACCTGTGCTAATCTGCAAAGCCACATAGATTTTCTCATTGTTAGTGATACAAAACACTTCCCTGCAGGATCTGCCCTGACAAAGTGGTAAAAACATTAATTTTTCCTGCATACTGGATTCACCAGACTTTTGATGCCTCCTGCCTGGCTGTCTACCCTGAGGCTTGGGGAGATGGGGGTGCAGCCAACAGTGATTGGGGGAAGTGGTCATTGAGAGAAAAGGAGCAGAGGATGTAAGTAACTCCTCTGGGCTCCTCTGCACATCTTGTAAACATTCACTGAGAATTCTCTGCAGTTTACACTCTTCTGAAGGGCACAGTCAATAAATGTGTATTTCTAAGGAGACATAAAAAGGCCCTTGTAGCCTGCTGCTTGCCAATGTACTTGGTAGCTACACATCTCATTTGTTAACTGTTCACAGTCTAAATGGCATTGCGGAAGAGATTTCCTCCCTCCACCACCAAAAACCCAATCAAGAACTGTCCAAGGTGCTGTACATGACAACATCAGAAATAAGACAGATCTTAGGTTCTAAAGAAATTTCTAATTTAACAGGTGAGCTGGAGACTACAATGTGGTATAACCTGTACTCAGAGCAGAGGCCTAAGAGGTGCTGTTCTGTGAGATGAGAAAGGGTTCCTGGAGAAAATACAATTCATACCAAATCCCTAAAAATATACATGATCTTGCTTCAGAGGGAAGGGGTGGGGTGGAGAAGACAGCCAAGTAAAAAATACAAAGGACAGAGATGATTGAAAAGTAAATAAATGGGACTTGTTCATAGACCATTACATATTCCAGTAAGATGTTAGCAGAAGGTACAGATGGTACATTCAGAAGAATGCAAGCTGGAAAGATGGAAAAGAGCCAATCATTTGCAAATTCTAAATATTAGGGTTTGGCGCATCCCTGCTACAGTTTAGATATTAGGGATCTCCCAAAAACTCATGTATGAGACAATGCAAGAAAGTTTAGAGGTGAAATAGTTGGATTATGAGAGCCTTACCTATCAGTGTGCCAAACCCCTGATAGGGTTTAACTCATCTGTGACTCTAGGCAGGTAGGGTGTGGCTGGAGGAGAGTCATTGGGGGTCAGCCTTTGGGATATTTTTTTTATGAGCTGAGCTTAGACTCTACTTCCTGAGTGCCATGTTCCCAGCTTCCTTCCTCTGCCACACCCTTCCACCATGATGTTCTGCCTCCTCTCAGGCCTTTCCACTAAAACTGCTATGGTCAGGTCTTTTGGTCACAGCAGGCAAAAAGCAGAGCAAAACAATCCTTAATGGAAAACAGTAAGGAGGATCCACAGAATATTAAAAACACAACTGCTATGCAATCCAGCAATCCTACATCTATGCATACATCCATAGGAAATGAAATCAGTATGCTGAAATCATGTTTATTGAAACACTATCCAAAGCAGGCAAATATGGAATCAATCTAGGTGTCTACCAGGAGATAAAAAGATAAAGACAGTGTATAAGTACACAATGCAATAAAATTCAGCCGTGATAAAGAAGGAAATCCTGTCATTTTTTGGACAACATACATGAGCTTGAAAGGTATTGTGTCAAACAAAATAAGTTAGATACAGAAAGTCAAAGTCTCCATGATCTTGCATGTTGGGCATCTAAAAAAGTTGATCATATAGAGTAATGGTGGTTACTAGAAGCTGAGATGGTTAACGAAAGGAAAGATGGAGAGATGTTAACCAAAGGACATATAATTACAATTAGGAAGAAAAAGCTCAAGAGATCAACCATGGTATGATGACTATAGTTAATTATAATATACTGCATTCTTTAAAAAAATGCAAAAGAGAGAAATGTTGTTTTTACCATGAAACAGATAACTATGTGAGATAACATAATTGTTAATTTGCTAACTTTAGTCATTCTACAATTTATATATACCTCAAACACTATGTTATACATAACAAATATAATTTTATCTTTCAATTTAAAACACATTTAAAAATTAAAACAAATGTTGGACTAAACCATGTGGACTTTATTAATCTCACAGATGTTGGAAGGGGTCAAAGTTTTCCAGTTAGAAAAGGAACAGGGTCATATTTTCACTTAAAGGAAATAACCCAGAGGCAGTTGAGAGGATGGAGTCAGGAGGGGTTGGAGAGGTTGTATCATGTTTAGGTAAGAATGACTAGGACCAGAATTTTGGCTGTTTTGAAAGAACAAAAGATAACTATCACCAAACTTTGCATCTACAACACATGATTCAAATAAACTTCTCATTCATGTCCAAAGGAAGGAGGCATTCATGTGGGCTGGATTTGTTCCAAATAGAGGAGGTAGGTGTCAAGGAAAATAAAAACAATTGTTATTAAAATTGTATGATGAGGCGATACTCTGCTGAATATTCCTAGGCATTGCTTATTCAGTTTAACATGAGGAATGCATGAAATCTGAACAAAGAGAAGGTGTAAGAGGAAGAAGAACATCTTGTATGTATACTGGGTCTCAGGCATGATATGCAGGGCATGCTGGAAAAATATAGCAAGTTGGGCTGAAGATTTCTGGTGAGACCTCAAGTCAGATGGAGGTGGAAAAATCAGAATGAGCTGCTCGAGGGTCCGGGAGGCGCATGTGTATGTTGGATACAATGATGGTTCAATGCAGTTTTCTGGGCAAGGAGGTACGGTTGAACAAATCTTCTGAGTCAAGTGGTCTTAGGGTGGTCTGTGATTTAAAGCATGGCAGATGAAGTCACCTCCTCCTTGGTCATTCCCTGTATCCCTAATCCAAATCCTCTTTACTGCATTCTAGGTTGAAAGAGGAACACTTGCCACCCAAATAGCTGACCAACACTTGGAACTGGAATCCCTGAGTCAACTTCATAAGGAAGGCCCAGCAATTTCCACTCTCCTGCTTTTCAATTCTGCAGCTGGGAGGAGAAAACTGGACAGAGGGAAAAGCACAGGAGTATTTCTCCAGACATGCTGGTCATCTGCGTATGTATTTCTCTGTGCATAAAATGAGGGTTAATTGTCGGTCCTGTCTTTGTGAAAGGGCTCTGGAGGGGACAAAACAACGGCTGGTATGTACAAATCCCTTACGGGCAAAACAGGCCAAGTAAACTACTCACAGTCACTACGACGTTGGATCAGAAATTTCAATCTAAATGTGTGGGAAACAAACGCAAGAAAAAGCAAAAACTTTTTTATTTGTATGGGCACCATGTGCCAGGCTCTATGCTACAGGTTTTATAGGCATCTCATTCGATCCTTCCAAGAATTCTGTGAACTTTTATCCTTCTCTTTGCAATGGAAACACGCAGACTCAGAGAAGTTAAGAGACAGATCCAAGATCACACAGCTAGTGACTGACCGGTATTTGAAACCTCGCGGGCTAATAGAACTCATTCATGCACCTTCTTTCTATATTACACTGCTTATGAGGGATGCCAAGCCCAGGAGGGTACTTCAGAACTGAGCTTAAGAGGGGAACAGTCTTCCTGGATAGCGGAAAGATCCATCTTATGTGGTCTGATATGTGCCCCATATGTGCGAAGACACCTGCCCAAACTAGGCAGGCAGAAAGGGATGGTTGTAGACAACCAACTAAAGAAAGAGAAATGAGGCATGGAATAGATGCAGCACAAGAACACAGAGCCAAAAACTAGAGCACAAACAGAAATAACTATTTCTGTATGAGCAAAAGAATGGATAAGGTGCATGCATTTATATATTATTTTACTCTTTGGAAGGTCTCTCATTTTGCTGGCCATCTGTCCTTTGCTAACTTGTATTATTTAATTCTCCTTTTTCTTTACAATGCTATTTATGAACAACTGGGAAATGACTTCAGAAGAACAGATTCCCATAATTACTACAACAAAGCATTTTGGAGACTGAGAAGGAGAGAGTGCCTTGGAGCCAGCCATCACGAGTCTTAA
Source organism: Aplodontia rufa (assembly GCA_004027875.1). Taxonomy (NCBI): domain Eukaryota; kingdom Metazoa; phylum Chordata; class Mammalia; order Rodentia; family Aplodontiidae; genus Aplodontia; species Aplodontia rufa. Next base: position 1,691 of record PVKS010030301.1, on the reverse strand, counting down.
TTGCTAGGCATGGCTGACTTGAAATTCCCCAGTTAGCTGTCCTTAGAGGCCGCGTGGAAAGCAGACTTCCAATTGGAGGCATCCAGGGAAAACATTGATAGCTAGGTAATGACATGTGTCAGTCACAAAGTGACAAATGTGAAAATGAACACATGTGTGGAAATGCTCTATCAACTAGTCTGTACCATAACTGAATACATCTGTGTGAGCTGATAACGTATTTGTGGGAGGGGAGAGTTAATGCTAGAGCTTGGGACCTTTTGCTAAGATCCTACAGGACACTGGGAAAGTCCCTTTTCTGTGCTTCCATTTACTGGCCTTTAAAATGGGAACAGCAATGACACTTCTCCAGGGTTATCCTACAAATAAAGTGAAATTATATACGCTAAGTACTCAGCTTGGTGCCAGAAACATGGTCCAGTCCCATGTAATTATTCCTGGTCCTTCGTGATCCATTTACAATGAAGAACCTTCAGGCCCATCCTCTGGCAGGAAAGACTAAGAAGCAACTTGCTCTGTTTTATAGTCATCAAGATGTTTCTCTTAATGCAAATTAAAACTACACTGAGATTTCCTCTCTTTCCTGTCAATTATCAAGAATACGAACAACAATAAATGCTGGCTGATGGTGGGACTGCACATTGGTGCAACCCTCTGGAAAGTAGTATGGAGATTCCTCAAGAAACTAGGAATGGAACCATCATTTGACACTCCTCAGTATATATCAAAAGGATTTAAAATCAGCACACTACGGTGATGCAGCCACATCAATGTTTATAGCAGCATAATTCACAACAGTCAAGCTATAGAGCCAACCAAGGTGCCTTTAACAGATGAGTGGATAAAGAAAATGTGGTATATGTGTACAATGGAGTATTACTCAGTCATAAAGAATGACTTTATAGCATTTGCCAGTAAATGGATGGAACTAGAGGCTACAATGCTAAGTGAAATAAGCCAGTCTCAAAAAGTCAAAGGTCAAATATTTTCTCTGAAAAGTGAAAGCTAATCCCAAACAAGGTAAAGACCAAAGTAATAGGCAAAGCAACGAAGGGGAATGAAAGGGAGGGTAGAAAAAGTGCAAGAAATGTATCAGACCAAAATTTTTTTTAAAAAGTATTAAACTATTCATAAATAAAAGAAAGGTTAGTAAGTAGAAGGAAGAGAATAGAGGGTGGGAGGAAAGAGGTAAGAGGAAATTCTGGGGACTGAATTAGAACAAGGCATAAGCCTTGCTTTTACAACTGTTATTATAAATGCTACTGTCATGTACAACTAAAAATAACCAATAAAAAATGAAAAAAAGATATGTCTTTTTAAAACACAACAGGGAAATGATACTTTTTCTTCCTTTACTTCCTTTTCTCAAGCATTTCAAACTTGATAAAGGAAATATAAAAAGGAACACACCTTGTGATCCCCTCCTCGCACTTATGAATTATAGGTGTTAGCATGTTGTAGTTCATCCAAGGTACAAAGTGGAATGACCACCAGATAAATTGCTGGAGCCACAGGTGGCCCAGATGGCCAGGGTAACAGGACTGTGTTTGGAGTGGTAAGTTAGAGTCTCCCTCCAGCAGCTCATGGCTCCCCACCAGATAGTACAATTTATTCTGGCATGGCAATAACATCCTATGGTTTGCACAACACCCAGGACTTAGCTTTTCCATATTCCAGATGCCTCTTCCCCT
>PVKS010030300.1:0-24529 GCA_004027875.1 Aplodontia rufa | reverse complement strand
CTGGAGTAAAGGAAAGCCAGTGATTTACTGGTGTTGATCTTATAACCAGCCACTTTGCTGAAATTGCCTATAAGCTCTAGAAGTTTTCTGATCAAGCTTATTTGGTCTTCTAGGTATAGAATCATGTCATCAGCAAATAGAGACAACTTAACTTCCTCTTTTCCTATACGAATTCCTTTGATTTCCTTGTCTTCCCTAATAGCTCTGGCAAGGGTTTTAAGGACTATATTAAATTAGAGTGGTGAAAGTGGACAACCTTATCTTGTTCCTGAATTCAGTGGAAATGCTTTCAGTCTTTCTCCATTGAGGATAATGTTGGCTATGGGTCTGTCATAAATGGATCTTATATTGTTAAAGTATTTTCCCTTGATCCTTATCTTCTCCAGAGTTTTGAGCATAAGGTGATTTTGAATTTTATCAAAGGCCTTTTCTGCATCAATTGAGATGATTATATGATTTTTTGTTTTTAATTTTGTTTATGTTGTGAATTAAATTTATTGATTTACGCATGTTGAACCAGCCTTGTTTTCCTGGAATGAAGCCCACTTGACCATGATGTATTATCTTTTTAATGTACTTTTGGATCTGATTAGCTAGAATTTTATTAAGGATTTTTGCATCTATGTTCCTCATGGAAATTGGCCTGTAGTTTTCTTTTCTTTATGTATATTTGTTGGATTTTGGTATCAGTGTAATATTTGCTTCATAAAAAGTGTTTAGGAGTGCTTCTATCCTATCAATTTCATGGAAGAGCTTATAGAGGAGCGGTGTTAACTCTTCTGTGAAAGTTTGATAGAATTCTGCTGTATATCCAGCTGGTCCTGGCTTTTCTTTTTTGGAAGAACTTTGATTGCAGTTTCAATTTCACTGTCTGTAATAGGTTGGTTTAGATTTTCATTGTCTTCCTATGTTAATGAGGGGATGTCGTATGTGTCCAAGTACCTGTCCATGTCCTCCAGATTATCAAACTTGGCAGAGTATAAATTTTCAAAATAGGTTCTGATAATCTTCTGGATTTTGGTTGAGTTAAAATTCAGATGTTAAAACAAAAATGAATAAAAATGAATGAACTGAAGCTGCAAAATCAATGGCTAAGAGGAGCATTGGTTATGAAAATCCAGGAGAACTGGATCAAATTTCTCATCATTAAAAATTGGAGGTGAACATTTACACCATTCAGATCTATTTAGCCTAGCTTTTTATCATTACCCACTAACAGGATTATGAAAACAGGGAAATAAACAAGAGGAAGTTACTATGTCCAGCTTTTAGTAATTCCCTTTTTTCACAATACAAAATTTTATTTTGCATACAATGTGAGCAGAAAACATCACATTTTTTTAAAAACATATGTATCAGTAGGTACAGAAGAGCAGACCAATGTTATGATTTGCTCATAGGAATACTCCCTAAAAATGTTGATGTCCAATACGTACATTAGCTACCTCTCAGCTGAATGAATTCACTTCTTCACTCACCTTCGTCCAGGCCTTTACGTGGTAATTTTATTTGAAATTTTATGTGATAAAATGTGAATATAGTATGTTCCTTAGTAATTTGATCGGCAGGAAATAGACAGCAAAACATTACAAGCACTACTTTTTAATAATTTATAATTACTTACATGAATCTACTAAGTTTAGGCACACAATTATATGACTAATTATGTTGAAAATCCAAGTGGATGCTTAAATAGATGACCATACCCTGAGGTCCTTCCAGTTGTTTCTGCTGTCTCATTTAACCATGCAAATGTTATTAAGCATTCCTGGCTAAAAATTTTCAAGCATGTGCAAGTGTAATTGCATAGATAATTATGCATAATACTGTCACTTTCTATATCAAACACAGAAATTTTCCTTTTTAAAAAGATACCAGCTTTCGATTAGGTAGCTTTTTCAGTACAAATATAATTTATGTTATAGATAAAAGACCAAAATCAACCTATTGCTTGTCAGGATGTCTTCTTGACTTTTTGCATGTCACTCTAAAAACAAGGAAAGATGACCTTACATACTAAAAATAAAGCAAATTTAAAATATCTACAAGTGAAACAATTCATAGTCACAAATAGATCCACCTGAAAGTATATTTCAATACAGATATGATATAGTCATAATCATACTTCTGTGAACCTAGATCTGCATAAATATGTATACAAACAATAAGAGGAATAAAAAAGAATTTCCCACAAACAAAAACCAAGGCAGCAAATCTTTGAGGTTTGCATATACCAAAGCCAGGATTATATAAGAAGCAAAAATTGTCCAGAAAAAAAAAATTCAGCAGCACAGATATTTGGCCGGTTAATTTCTTTTCATGGAAATTATTAAGGAATCTTATAATACAGAACCCTGCCTGATGTCATCCCTTTCCAGGTTGTATTTTGCATCACTAGTTCCTAGTGCAAAGCTTAGCATGCATGCAAGCTGATTGGTGGAGCCTGATGCACATGACCCTGTCCCAGTTGTAAGGCAAGGTGGGAAAGTGAGGATCTTTTCAACACATGCAGTGAAAACAAGTATCTACTTTCTACCTAAATTTTTAACTAGGGAATTTTTATTTTCTATTTCTTAGTACTAAAGATTGAACTTGGAGGGGCTTTATCACTGAACTACATCTCCAGTCCTTTTATTTAAAATTTTGAGATAGAATCTCACTAAATTTCCAAGAGTCTCACTAAGTTCCCAAGTCTGGCCTTGAATTTGCAACCCTTCCTTCTCAGCCTACTGAGTCTCAGGGATGCGCCACCATGCCCAGCCAAGTTTGGAACTTCTTAAAGATGGAAACAGGTTTAGATGCTGCAGGCAGCCTCTTAAAGTAGTGCTAAGTGCATGAAGAGAAAATAAAGCAGGATAAGCGTATAGAAAGAGATTGGGCTTGCTGAGGGCTATTTCAAATAGAAGTATATAAGAAACCTCTCAAAAGATGCATGGGGTGAAGTGAATCCCAGCTGAAATGAATTAAGGCCTGGAATATCGGTGGAGAGAAGATACCCAGGGATAGCTAAGTTCATTCAACAACCAAAGACCCATATGCCTGGAGCAAATAGAGAGGGAGAGAGAGGTACGGACTGACATTTGAGGGGCAGCCAGTCAACTTAGTCTTTGGAAACCATGGTGATGTCTTTAGATTTTATTCCAATAGTGATGGGAAATTATCATGAGATCTGAGTGGAGGACTCTGATTGACTTTTCAAAAAAAGATCATTTTGGCAGCTGTATGATAAGTGGGTTGTGAAGCAGTGGCCTCTTTTACAAAGATCTCAATAAGAAATATATTTTTGCCTTGTGACATAATTGAATCAAATGTCTGGCAAAAATAATACTTACAGCCTATGAAGTAGTCTGGTATTTTTCTGTTGTATTCTACCCCATTCCAGCCTATTTCTTTTTTTAGTGGTTTTAAAGAAATTAAAAGTGGGCAATTCTTATGAGGAAAGATGACATTGAAGTTAGAGACATTCACTAGTGACTGATATAATCTGTTGCATTTTCTATGATAGACAAGTGTTTTAAGAAACCCTGTGGAAAATTAATCCTCACAATAAGCCTGAGGCAGTTTTTCAAGGTGCAATTCAAGGATCACTTGCATGAAATTGTATGAAGGCTACTGTAAATGTATGTTCTAGGGCCCCTCAGAATCAATGCATGTGAATCTCTAACGACAGGGCTTGATTATCTAATTTTAAGAAATTTAAGAGGTGATTCTTATACATGAGCACTGTTCTTAAGGGTCTTAAGTTTTTCAGTATTTTAGGTGATAATGCAAGGCCAGCTTTTCCTATGAAAATGTGCTATTTCATCAATGTATATATACTCATTTAGCGGAGCTTGAGGTATCAATTCCTTCCCTCCCAACTCATCATGTTGTGTATATTCAATACATCTCTTAACATCTCAATAACACTTCTACAAAGATGTTTTTATAAAAAAGGATAACATTTCTTAGCAATATTGGCGCACTGAATATTATTATAAGTTCACAAATAAACAGAAAGCACTTCAAATTGGTGCTTTTATTCAATGCATCTGCTCCTTTTGCCTCTTTTAAATATCAATGTTTAGATCAGGTCAAATTTTCTTGAACTCTTTTCCTCCATAATCCCAAACTTGTATCGATACTTGTCACTTCATAATCTATCTGAAATAATTGACTTCACTTAGCTAGCTTTCTTTTCCCCTACCCAGGATTTATAAAATTGTACTTCCCAAACAAGCAAGCCTACCTACCCATGTTCAGTTGTGGCTAAATGCCACGCACTCACAACCGCATTGTCCTGAATGGTATACAGTAATGACATCTCTCCCTAGCTTCGCATGTCATTGATTTTTACTGAACCTTCTTGCCCTCCACTGTAGTGCACATGGAATTTTCTCATCGTGTCCTTGTGTTTAGATGCATCTGGACACAGTGGGTTAGATGGTTTCTCTAAAAAAGCATTTTCAAAGTATCATTAGCATGGGTGGGAAAATTTTCTCTACTTAACATTAAAAGCAAACCCAGAAAACACCAAACAGAAGGTATAGTATAGATCACATGCCTGCAAAATCAGGCTCCAAGTCTGGCACATTCGATGTTTGTGAAGAATGGAGCTTAATAGTTGATATCATAAAGTCATTTTGTAAAATTTTTTCCAATCTCAAATTCACTTTTATTGTGGATGGATTAATCAATCCCACATTAGCAAGATTGCTATGGCAAAGCTTGTCACAGGGTACTCCCCTTATCCTTTGACCAAAGCAAAATATTCTGACTTATATGACTAAATGTCAAAGGAATCATCTCCCCTCAAGTCAGCTTCAGAAACAAGAAGGGGACAGAATTCCTGTGTGTGGGTGGGTAAACATGGGGTTAAAGTGGACCGTATTCAGGAAGCATTCAGTTGACTTGCTCTGCGGTGAAAGAGTGCACAGTCCCAGCTAATGACTTGCAGGTACTGAATCCTCAGGTCTCTCAGGTGGGTTCAGTCGATCAGTTTCAGCAGAATGATGAAAAGGTTGAGATAAAATAAACTGACAGTTGCTACTCATCGCAAGCAGCAAGCTGTACCCAGGCAGCTGAGACCCTGGGAGCCCTCTTTCTTAAACAAAGGATTTCACTGCAGTGAGCAATGAACTCCAAATAAAAAAAAATGGGGGCAGATTGGCAGCTGGTGGCCAACAGGAGGGAAAGGAGGGAAACTGGGAAACACAGCAATTGGGGGCTAATTAGAAGCCATTCCCACCTATTTAATACCAACCCATTAAGCAGAAAATACTTTTCATCATTCTCTCCTGCTCCACATGGCACTGTACCCCAATCAATACCCACCCACCGGCTGCCTTGATGCCCACAAATGAACACGCTGCAAGTTTAAGAATGCGGTAATTGATTTGGGACAATGAAGCTGCAGCTCTCGCAGTCTATTTACTGAAGATACTAATGCAGTGTTTATGATGCTTAGATAAAGTAATCATATCTATAACTGACAGCTGTCAAAAATTGACAAATAGGAAAACCTAAGCATGCTAGACTTATTTAAACCTTAATAGCAAACAGTTGTGTAAGTCAGTTTCCCCCACTTTGGGGGCAATGACTCAAATATTTGGCTTAAATATCTTAACTATGAGTACCACTATTTCCACACTCTACACCACACACACACACACACACACACACACACACACATATTTTTAAGATGACACATGCAAAGGCCAGTAGCTAGATATAAAATTATCTTGCATTATCTTTTTAGAGTGTGTTTGTGCAGAATTTTTTTTATTAGTCACATTTTTAAGCTTATGGGAATTTATCACAACAACCCATTGGAACTTTATCCTCTTACTGGATACTGAAATTTTATGCTAATACAAAGAGATGCTGTTCATGTATCATCGCATCCATATTAATTTGAACAATTTCCCATCTTCATCTGAGTAAGTTTGGTGGCTCTCAGAAACAGACTCAATCCTAAATAATGTTTATATGAAAAAATGTGTATATCTAATATGTTATTTGTGTTTGCTCCAGTAACTTTTATAAAGGTTAGATTTTTTTTCTGAGCTTAAACATCAGCTTCCAAATTTTATACAGATTTTCTAACTGATAATTGGTCACTTCTTTACCTCCCTATACACTATTTCTGGGACACTGATCACAATATTAACCAAATGCTGGTGGATGGTGACACAGAGAGTGGAAAGGAAAACACATTGCTCTTCTAATCTATCATGGAATAATTAGGAAAGAGTTGAGGACAGGATATCAGAAGCTGAGGTTTAAATTCATTGTACAGAAGGCTGCTATAGAGACTGCCTTGGAATTTCAGAGCAGGGTCTGCAGTGGGTGAAAATTTTTTGGAAATGATGCTGGTCAAAAGAGCAGAGCATTGTGCTATAATTTCATCCATGCTCATGAAACAAGTCCGGTGAGCTCCAAATGATCTCTTAATGAACATGAGTAGAATGAATCACATATGATCAGTCGATTCCATTGTGTTATTTTCTTTTGTGTGTGTGTATGTGTGTGTCATTTTCAAGCACATGTTTTGAACACAGGCATGGTTATTGCCTAACAGTGCGAATCTTCTATAAAAAGATATTAACCTCTCATGCATCACAAGGTAAGAGGGATCCTGTAAAGACCGTGTACTGGACAGAAAGGAAGATAGAGAGACTTCTTGCTTTAAAACCATGGGCTTATTTAAAATATCAGCCCCTGGGGTTGGAGCAGTGGCTCAGTGGTTATTGTCCTTGTCCAGCATGCGCAAGTACACAAGTTCAAACCCCAGCACCACGTACACAATGAAGTCTCAGAGCAACGAAATCCATGTAAAAAATTAAATAAAATTGATTCTCTCATTCTCTCACTGGCTCTTTCCTTAAAAAAAAATCAGCCCCACTCATTACTGATTTCTCAGCAAGAATTTCATCCACCTGCATCATGCCTCTTAATTCATAGGAAAAAAATTCTGGAGCTGGGTGCAGTGGTGCACATTTATAATCCTAGCAACTGAGGAGGCTGAATCAGGAAGATCACAAATTCAAGGCCAGCCTCAGCAAGTTAGTGATATCCTATTTGAAAATAAAATTGAAAAACGGGGCTCGGATGTAGCTAGAGTTAGAGTATCCCTACATTAAATCCCTAGTGCCACAAAAAAAAAGAAAAAAAGAAAGAAAGAAAGAAAGAAATTCTTCTGGTGTCCCAAAACAACTAAATTCACTATTTCTTTTTCTTTTCTTTTTTTTAATTGCTGAGGCTGGTTTTGAACTTATGATCCTTCTGCCTCCACCTCCCCAGTCACTGAGATTTCAGGATTGTGTATGTGTGTATGACTGTGTGTGCGATACATATTACACAAATATACATGTGAATATATGTATATATACATATATATTCTTTAAAAACTAAGTACTAATAATAGGAAAATGGTTTCCTCAGTACTAATTTAGTGATCTTTAGTTAAATGCTTAAGCTCCTTTATTGCATATTAACACACTGACAAAAATCAAATAATACCCAGTGTTAATATCCTATTAAGGTAAATTAACAGAAACGGTAATAGAAATGGCAAAACTTTTATTGTTTGACAATAACTTTGGTCTTGAATCCAGGCAGCTAAAGAGACGCTTCATACCATTGAGAAGGATTCACAGACCTATAACGAAAAAGTTTAATCACTTGAAAAATGTGACATGAGTAAAGGTTGAAATTATTTAGGCTGTGGGAAAAGAAAATTCTCTAATGACTTAATAACTGTATCGAAGTAGGTGTCATTAAGGAAAGGAAAATTTTAACAGCTGTCCTCCACCTCCTCAGAGGAAGGAGCTAAACAAAACAGACAGCAATTTCAGCGCAAGAGATTCACACTGAGCTCTCCTGTTGATTAAAATGTAGAAATACCTCGCTTCCCGTCAGTCAAACTCTGGTGACTCCAACAAGCCAAACATTTTTTTGTTGCTATTGTGTAGGAAATTGTAAATTAGATATTTACCCTTCAAAAAGTAGATTAAAACTAAGGCAGCAACTGACATAGCACATGTCAATAAACAATAGCTGAACATAAGAAGGTTCAAACACATGCAACACACCTGAGCAACTCCTGTCCCACAAGCCAGCAGCATTCTGGGACCACTTCAAGTGAGAACAGGGACTTCTCAAACCCAGAGGCTTCCTACCGTATCACATAATCAATTTTTCTATGGATGATCTCAGCCACCTGGAAAAGTTTGAATTACATTAGGTAGGTCGGCCTAAGAATGCAGGGAAATTTTCTTTTGTAGAACTCGAGTGACGTAGGAGATTCCCAAAGTTTACCCTCAGTTACACCGCTGAAGAAAGGTGTGCTTCTGTCCCAGTTCCTTCAGGCTGTTGTAACCAAATACCACGAACAGGTATTTGTTCTTATAAAGAACGGACACATTGTTCTCACAGCCCTGGAGGTTGCGAAGCCCAAGGCAGATGCTACATATAATGAGGGTCCACTTTCTGGCTTACAGAGGGTGCTTCTTGCTATGTTCTTACCCAGCAAGAAAGGTGTGCATGAGCTCCCTGGGCTAATGCCATTCATGATGGTGGAGTCTGCATGACCTGATCATTTTCCAAAGACCCACTTCTTTTTCTTCTTTTCTTTTTTTAAAAATAAAGAGAGAACCAATTTTAGTTATTTTTTTCATCTGATTTTTGTTTTTCCAACACTCAGTTGTGTACATGGTCCTGGGGTTTGAACATGAGCCCTTGTACATGCCAGGCAGGTGATCTACCTTCGAGCCACCAAAGGCCAACTTCTGAATACCAGGGTCTTGGTGGTTAGGATTCCAACATATGAATTTGGAGATGGCAGAAACATTCAGAGTACAACACCTTCCCAAAGCCACACAGAGCAGGTGGCGGGGTCAGGGCTTGAATGCTTACCCTCACGGAGCACGTCTGCCACTTTTTCCATTTCACTGTTTTGCCTCCAGCAATTTTACTATTTTTAAATTTTGAATTTGGGTGTTATTGGGTTAAATTTCAGTTAACTAAAAAATGTTTACCCTCTGGGGGCTAGAGAGGATCCATGTTTGATCCCCAGCACCACATATACAACTAAGTGGAGGAAAAAAAAAAGATGAAAAAATAAAATTAAATCTCTCTCTCTCTAAAAGTTTACCATCTGCCATTTTGAAAAATATTGGGAAAATAACAATAATATATATACTACATAATATGGTATGTTTATAGCATACTTACAAATTACATAGTATATTTATATGGTAAATATAATGTCCCCTTATTATAAAGGATACTATAATGTGAACTATGTATATATATGAAGTGTATATATACATATATAAAGTATATATACCATATATATGGTAAATATGGTATCCCCATAATATAAAGTACACACTATATATATATAAACATATATATAGTCATATATAAAGTATGTGTGAGAATTTATATAATGTAGTGTGTATGTGTATATATATATGTATATAATATACCTGAGTTTAATTCTTTTCTCATTTGAGAAAACTTACGCACCATACTGAGTTAGCTGTTGAATCTATTTTCTGCGAGTCCTTAGGAAAGTTAGAGATAGAATGAGTCTTGGATCACCAGTCATAAGTACCCTTTGAAGTAAAGCTCTAAGTTAATTGCTCTCTTAAATTTTCATTAATCCATGGATCCCATATTTCTTTTTACCTTGAAAGAAAAATTAAGATAATATTTGTTATGTTTCTGAGGCTATTTTCTAAAATAAATGATACTATTTAGTAAAAATGTTGAAGACAAATATCAGAGATGTTCCTATGATATTAAAAATAAGAGGCTGACTTCCCGTCGAAGAAACCATAGTCAGTGGTCTGTCTTCACCTGAGCTTTTGATTCTCCATAGAGAAATACCAAAAATATGACGGTCCGGTGAAACCGTTCATTCTCCTACCAATGCCCACTCCGTATGGTGCCCTGGCTCAGGCGCCCTAGTACATGCTATTGAGCTTGTGTTAAGGCGTAGATGATATCTTTAGGTTTTATATTTTATAATAACACACTTTCCTATGCTGCATCAAGAAGTGCTCACTGGCTTCCTCCATCCGCACATTGGCTCCTTTTTCTTCCTCTTCCTATGGCTCAAAGGAAAGAATTTTCAGTGCCCTTGAGAGAGGGCTAAGTGGATTTACATAGAGGCAAGGTCTTCCTGCATTAAACAAAGAAGAGGAGGGTGAAAGAGGGCATCGATTCAGATGCTAAGAAAGAAAAGAAAGGGGAGGTTTGTGTCTGGTGTTGGGGAGGTGTAGTGGGTGAGAAGGAATCTCATAATGAAGAAAATGATATAATTGGTTGTGGGCATGCTAATTAGCTTGACTTAGTCATTCCATAAGATGTGTCTATGAGTATCAGAGCATTCTCTTGTATATCATAAATACATATGATTTTATTTTTTTTAAGAAAGAGGGACAGTGAGAGAGTGAGAAAGAGAGAAGCAATTTTTATTTAGTTTTTCATGTGGCTTTGTTGCTCTGACACTTAGTTGTATATGTGGTGCTGGGGTTAGAACTCGTGTACTCATGCATGTCAAGCAAGCACAATAACTGCTGAGCCACCGCTCCAGCCCCATATGATTTTATTTTTAAATTTAAATAAGAAAATGGGAGATTATGATGCGGTACGTTAGATTATGATGATGTTTGAAAAATGCAAGTAAAGAAAGTGGAGTTGTACTTCAGTTGCTCTTTTTGAACCATTTCCTCACCTATGAAAGAACTCATAATGAACCATTTCGATTTCCACATTTTAAAGGTGTTTCAGGTTATCTGTTTATTTTCTGATGTCTAGTTATTTACCCCTGATGATTAGAACTTTGGTCAATTTAAATAAAATATGGCTCCTTGCCTCCAGACCATGCTTGCTAGATTCTATTCTAAGTCATCATCCCAGAGCACAATAAGAACCACAGAATAAATTGATTAACTTTCTCATTTCTACTCTAGTAGATGTTGCCTGTTTTAGATTTTTAAAAAACAACAAAACACCACAATAGGGAAAACTTTATATCATACCATAGTAGATTGCATTGACATAAGAAAAACACTTCATTGCTGTCATTTATTTCTTACTAAACAGAAGCAGTGAGGTAGTAGTTGCATTGAATATGGAATTCCCAAATCCTCTATAAGTTTCTCTAGCAGAGTAATGTTAGAAAACTAGTTATATAAGAAATATTTATACCATAAGTAACTTAATAATTGTATTAACACTCATTTTATTTTGACATTTATATTATTTTCCCTTCGCTTGCTACTTAATGAATTCCCAACAATCCATTAAGTATAAATAATGTTTTCCAAGTAAATGACAAAGACATATATTTTATTTCATAAAATAATGGACTAAATGACTTCTTTTGAAAGCAGTTACTTTCTACACAAAGGTGTCAGGGAAGGGTCCCGTGGGAGATAAGATAAGATTGATAAGAGAAAGGAGTGGAAAAAAGGTGATGCTAAGAGGTGGAGGTTTCAGTGTCTTCCATGTATTCTAAATCCTAATGTCCATTCTTCACATAACTTGAAAAGACAGTCCTAAAATTCAGTTGGAAGAATAAGAGACCCAGAATAGCCAAAGCAATCCTGAGCAAGAGGAGTGATGCAGGAGGCACCATAATACCTGATCTCAAATTATACTACAGAGCTATAGTAGCAAAACAGCATGGTATTGACATCCAAACAGACATGAAGGCCAATGGAACAGAATAGAAGACACAGAGACTATTCCATGTACTTACTGCCATATAATACTTGACAAAAATGCCAAAAATAAATGTTGGAGAAAAGTTGGCCTTTTCCATAAATGGTAATGGAAAAACTGGATATTCACATGTAGAAAAATGAAACTAGATCCTTACCCCTCATCCTGCACAGAAGTCAAATCATTAGGTATTAGGCTAGAAATTTCCCAACTGCTAGAAGAAATCATAGGGTTAACATTTCATTATGTTAGTACAGGCACCAACTTCCTAAACAAGACCCCTAAAGCTTAGAAAATGAATCCAACAATCAATAAGTGGGATACCATGAAATTAAAAAGCTTCTGCACAACAAAGGAAATGACTAAGAGCATGAAAAGAGAGCCTACAGAATGGGAGAAAATCTTTGCCAGCTACTCCTTTGTTGGTGTTAATGTCCAGAATGTATAAATAACTCAAAAATTTTAACACCAAAGAAACAACCTAACTGATAAATGGGGAAAAGAACTAAATGGACATTTCTCAAAAGAACAACACAAAATAGTTAGCAAATATATGAAAAAACCATTTAACATCTCTAGCAATCAGGGAAATGCAAATCAAAACTGTACTGAGATTTTATATCACTTTAGTCACAATTCATAATAATTGAATTGTAGAACTGGCCCAGATGCCCGTCAATAGATGAATGGATTAAGAAAATGTGGTATGTATACACACAATAAAGTTTTATTTACTGATCTATAAAGAAGAGTAAAATACGGCATTTGTGGGTAAATAAATGGAAAGGCAGAACATCCTACTAAGTGAAATAACCCAAATTCAGAAAATCAAGGGCCAAATATTTTTTCTCATATGCAGAAGAAGGAGCAAAATAAGGAAAGAAAGAATGGAGGAACAAATATCATAAAGATATAGGGAAGATCAGTAGAGTAGAAGATTGAGAGGAAGGCAGGAGACATGGGAAAAGGAGAAAATGCAGAATGTGTGCATATTTACTTATTAACAGTGTGAATTTGTTAAATTCATATGTATATATAAATATATATACCACAGGGTATTCCACTTTTGTGTATATGTGGAAATCATACATCAAAAATGAATAAATAAATGAGCCAAAGGAATATCGATAAAGTAGAGGAAGGATAATAGAGGGAAGCAGGAGTGGATAATTGTGCAGGCGGCAGAGGGGTAGCAAGAACGGAAACTGAGTGAATCAAATTCCGTGCAGGAATGATTTGTCAAAATGAACCCAAATGCTATGTGTAACTATAATGCTCTAGGTAAAGAAAAACAACTTTTGCCCATTTTGTTTTTTCAGATAATTGATTTTAATCAGCACAATGATAATCCCTCTTTTGCTTTAAAATATCACAATGTGAGGAATCAACTTGTAGAAGTCAAGTTAACTTAGATAGGCAACAGAGAGTTATACCACAAGACTCATGAACAAGGATGCTACACCTAAAAAGATGTCGTATAGATTCCATGTTCTCTTAGGCTAAATAGCATTTTTTTGGGGGGGCTGGCATTATTTGGGGACTTCTTGTTCATTGGCTTACTAGTAGAATTTAGCCTTCAGATTTGCCTGTAGATGTCATTTTATATTTTTGCTCCCTGAAAATTTAAAGTCAAGATTTTTTCTTATTTTCCAGAATCTTTGTCTAGCTGAGTTTCTTCTACCACTAAATTTTATCAGCACTGCCTGCATACATAAAAAGACTTGTAAAGAGGCATTCCCTGTGTACAGTTAGGTGGATTTCATTTTCTCAGGATACCAAAGAAAAACATTTTAGAGTACTACTGCGATAAAATTTCATTTTCTGGTAGCCCTATGCTAGAGTGGAATAACTTGAGATAATGCAGTATCGGAATAGCGTGTTGCTTATAATGAAGTTCTGCTAAACCAAAATATAGTGAGTTGGTTTTATATAATGCTTGCTTTTATTGAGTAAATCTTTCATAACACAGCCCTTACATTAACTTCGCAATGTGCTGAGGAAACTTTATGGTCTATCCATTTGTTATGTGCTTTTCAGGATTTTAATCTTAAACTATAAAATTACATGTGTTTTCAACCATCATTTGTTTAGAGATACTGGGGTTGGATCCTATTTTTATTGTGTTTTCAGAATCTCAGTTTCAGAAATCTTAAAAGAAAGGAACCCTTTTACAGAATTTGATTCTCTTAATACATTTTATTGAGATGAATACAAAAGTTAACTCATTTCAATATAATGCGATCTAAATATTTATATAGATTTTTATTGTGAAAGTGGTCAAGCCCTGTCATCCTGGATTATTCAGTCTAGCAACTCTTCTTTTTTATATAAGGTTACAGATTTTATTGTATCGTGTTTTTTGCTACAGACACTGTATCAGCAGGTGTATTTCTGAACATGCGTTTATTTCAATACAGGGAGGATGTATTTATATCAGAAAGCATGCCTGGTACCATTTTCTTTTCCACTGTAAATTATTGCCCTTCTCATGCACTGTTATCGCACATCCACATATAATTAGTAAATAAAGTTTGTCTGGCTGCTGTAATTCTCAAGCCTAAGATTGTCAGGATATTTTGATGCTTGTGAGACTCATGCAAATCTGCAAGTTCCACTCTCCTGGGAAGAAATCTCAAGATACCTTCGTCTCTGTAGTGAGACACGAGAGATGTGGATTCTGTTGGCAGTCCTGCCATCATCACTAACTGATCCCCCATTTTCTAATTTGTTACGTGAGCAAATTGTTCTGAAGTTTATAGGATTACTATGGCTTAGACATGGTTTGAGTGTGTCCCCAAACCCCCTCAGTATAATGGTTTTGAATGATGGTGGAATCTTTAAGAGGAGAAGTATAGTAAGAAGTAATTAGGGGCTGGAGCAATGGCTGGGCAATCATGGTGCTTGTGTGGCATGTACAAGTACATAAGTTCAAACCCCAGCACCACATACACAATGAAGTGTCGGAGCAGCAAAGGTCACATGATGAACTAAATAAAAATTGCTTCTGTCTTCTGTCTTTCTCTCTCTTTCTCTCACTGTCTCTCTTTCTTAAAAAAAAGAAAAGTAATTAGGCTATGGGAACATGCCCTTGGGAGAGATTAATGTAGTTCTCTTTAGCTTTGCTTAGTTTCCACAAGAGTGAGTTATTATAAAAAGAGCAAACCTGGCTCCTAAATCTCTGTGGCTTCTTGTCCAACCACGTGATCTTTACCTCTCACATGTTGCCCCACCATTATGCCATCAGCTACATTCTGATGCAACCAAGGAAGCCTTCACCAGAGACTGGAACATTGTGCCTTCTGCCTCTTGGACTTTCAGCCTCCAAAACTGTGAACTGCATAAAACTCTTTCTCTTATAAAGTACCCAATCTCAGGTATTCTGTTATAGCAACAGAATATAACCTGATATATGGACTATTAAAAGAATTAATTGTGAAAAAACTGGTACAGTGATATTTTAAACATATATTTCAATAAATATTTGTTCAGCTAATGCAGGAATACAC
This sequence comes from Aplodontia rufa, assembly GCA_004027875.1. NCBI lineage: Eukaryota > Metazoa > Chordata > Mammalia > Rodentia > Aplodontiidae > Aplodontia > Aplodontia rufa. The sequence goes on along the minus strand of PVKS010030300.1, from coordinate 9,308 downwards.
TCCACAGAAGGCAAACTAAAACCTTTTAGAAGCTAAACATAAACAAAGAAAAGCAATCAGAGAGAAGAAACTCCTACAGATAGTCTTCATTATGTACATGCCTGGACGTTTTAGCTCATTTACTCACATGGGACCCATCATCCCTGGAAAAAGCACTGGAGACTGCTGGCCACAAGATATAATATAATAGAATGTGCTTATTTTAATTTTTGTGTTTATTAAATAATTTAAGTACTTAAAACAATCAGAACATTTATAACATAGAAAATGAAGCTTCTTTTGACATCTACACACACACCAAGTTTTAAAAAGTTCATTCATTTGATCCTGCTATATCCTGTAAGATATACAACCCTGTGTACTACCAAAGTGACAGGGACATTGTGGTTTCACCAAATGTGGTCTCCACCCACACATTTCCCAGAAAGTACTTTGGAAAAGGGTATGCCACTAAGTTCAATTTGTGGGGAGCAGAATTTCACAGATTTGGAAGAATATATGAATCCTGGGAATTTTATAACTCCAAAATTACCCTTTCACAGCTGTTTAAATTTAAATCAAGTATTTTCAAAGTTCTACTACAAAGCACTTATTTCAAATGAGTGGATAGTAGAAGGAAGGAGGTAACTGTTCTGAACATTATTTCCTTTTATCTCCCATGCTGAAAATTGATACATACTTAAATGGTCTTTGCTTTCTCTTAAAGCTAAAATTTTCTGTTAGAATTGTGTTTACTATCCTTGACATTTCCAAGAAAGGCAAAAATATATATATAACACTTTTGAATTGTAAAATATTCCAATTTTTGAGCACCTCTACAGATCTAGAATACCAAGTAGCTATAAATGTCATTACTAAGCTGGGGTGGGGGTGAAATATAACATCTTATCAGGCAGAAGGATTATTTGAATGTAGTGTTGAATTTAAGATTCACTTTCAAGTTTTGGCCATCTGGCTGTAAAAGGCTCTAAAAAGCAGTGGAAATAGCAGGTGGTTCCATTCTACCTGAAAACCTATAAATTCAACCTTATTCTGACTGGCTTCCAGGTTAGTCTTCCACTAAGTGGAGATTCAGAAGCAATGTAAAGGAAGTAAAATGAACTCTTGGCAGTTTTCCCTGTAGCTGAGAGCCAATGACCATGGACTGAACAGAGCGATGGCCAGACACAAAGTCTGATCTAATCTAATTCAAACCTGCTTTAAACCTCCAGACCATAATAACTTATTGTGACGAAGGTTCAAATGCAAAAGCACGCTGTCAACTTCTTTTATATAAAGCATTTGTAGTGATGTATTGGGAATGGGATGGGAGGGATAAGGGTGGGTAATTGGGTAGGGGCTCTTGGGGGTAAATCTAATTTTCAGAATGTATATATATATATATATATATATATATATATATAATTTCATTAGAAGCTTGTTTGATTACTCAACAAATAAATTTCTGAATAAAATAAAAAATAAAATAAATGAGATATTTAATTAATTAGATAAACATTAAAATTACTGATAGATCTCAAATATTGACTACTATGCTACATATCTTCCTTGAATTCAATTTATAGTATTATTTAAAAGCTTTCTCTAAGAAACCATGAATTCTTTTAGTAATATATGTCTCCTGTTTGTTTTTGCTTTCCTGCTATACCTAAACATTGGGGAAATTAGAAAATGTTTGGTAAACTTTGGATATGAATTGGAAGGATCACATTGTAAAGGAAAGGCTATAAATTTTAACCAGGACATGTCCATTAAGGTTGGCAATAAATAATTTTTGTAAAACTTTTTTCAAACAATGATTCCGGAATCATCTCGCGCGATGATTCTAGAATGTCACGTTTATTCTATTCTTATGTTATTTTAAAATGAATTCTAAGCAGATTGTATTGGGACAAAGGATGCTTAAGATCTGAGTTCCTCCTCTCATTGTTCAAAGCCATTGATGCCCAGCCTAGAAATCTGATTACCGCATGTCAAAACTGCTCTTTTACAAAGTTGTGCATTATTACTCATCATTTCTAGAAACTAACTCATTGCACCTGTGCAGATGTAAATGTGAAATGTGGCAGTGCCTAAACCTGGGTATGGAATTTGCTGTTTCTATTCTGTTATTTTTGTAGTGTTGGGAGTCAAACTGGACCACTGAGCCACATCCCCATCCTCAAAGTTGATATTTGATGTGTCTGTAACCGAGAATCTAAGCAAACTTAATCATGCAGAACACATAATGCAAAGTGGAAATAAGATTTTTCAACTTCATTTCTACCAAAAGAAAATTGAATATAAAGGATAAATGACACACTGAAATGATCCTTCTGAAAACTAGGCTGGAATCAGGGTGGTGACACAGATGTGTTGATAAAAAGAAGCAGACAAATTTGAGACGTATTTCTGAATAGAACTCATTGATGGATTACATTAAAGGATTAAAAAAAGAGAAAGAGAGAGAAATGAAGGGCTAGTGATGGAGCTCAGTGGTAGAATGCCTGCCTGCCTAGCAAATGCAAGGTCCTGGGTTCAATTCCCAGAACTAAAGAAGAAGAATAGGAAAGGGTGAAATAAAGGATGATTCCTAAACTTTCCAGTTGAGTAAAAATGATTCTGCCTGGAAAGAAATGCATCAAATAGGAAAAATTTAAAGTCTATTTTGGACATGTTCTACTTCGAATATTTAAAATGTTTATCAGATTCCCTCATAAACATATCAAGCAAGAATTGTATATGTAGGTCTGGAGTTCAGAGGGAAAGACTGGGATGCAGATTCCAATCTGAGTTACAGCTTATGGATAGCATTGAAAGCAATGTGCTTCATGAAATAAGCTTGAGAGAATTAAAAAAAAGAAAGAAAGAAAAGAGAAAATGGCCAAGGTTTGAAAACAAGGCATTCTGTAAGTAAAAGCTGTGTCCTAGAGGAGGTGCCAATATCAAAGACAAAGAGAGCACAGGTAACTGCATATCCTGAAAAATAACCTCCATGAGACTTGTAAAATACATGGGGAAGCTCCCAAAAAGTAAGGAAAATACATAGAGACCTATAACATAACTTGCATATCCTTAACAAATAACAGAGAAGTCAGTTTGGCTTTAAAGGAGTGAGGTAGATAGAAGACAATGATAGAAAGTGAGATCCCAGCATTAGTGGCTGAGAGGATGTGGGAACAAGCCAATACGGAGGGGAAAAATTGTAGTGAAAGAGAATTGTTGGAGCGAAGTTCCTATTTAGGTAAAAGGAAATAGGACCTACTACAAGAATAGCAGGGGTGGCTTTGGATGGTAGCATGGACACATCTCCATTAAACAAGAGTACGGGTACAGCATGAGTTAGGCTAGTAGATATGTTGGAAATTTATCAGAGTTATTATTTTTTTTTAAAGAGAGGGACAGTGAGAGAGAAAGAGAGAATAAAAGAGAATCAATTTTATTTAGTTTTTCATGTAGCTTTCATTGCCCTGACACTTTGTTGCATACATGGTGCCGGGGTGTGAACTTTCATCCTTGCACATGCCAGGCAAGCTCTATATCCGCTAAGTCACCACTCCAGCCCCCCATGAGTTATTTTTTAATTGCTCTAGTTTTCATAGTGAAATAGGAAACATCACTGTCTAGAGGTCAAATTTGGAGGTGAGAACAGAAGGTTGTGAGTCAGTTTTCTATTGCTGTGTTAATATCTGAGATAGTCAACTTGTGAAGAGAAAAGGTTTGTTTCAGTTCGGTTTTGGAAGTTCCGGTCTGTGATCAGGCAGACTTATTGCTTATAAGCCTCTGCTTGAGGATGGCATATCATGGCAAGTATACGTGCTGATGTAAAACCATTCACGTCATGGATAGGAATACAAAGAGCAGAAGAGGAAGGGTCTGGAGTCCTGCTATCCTCTTAAAGGGAATGCCTCCAATTACCTAAAGACCTCCCATGAGGTTCCACCTCTTAAAGGTTCTATAGTCCTCCATTAATACCACTCTGGACATGGGACTTTAGGAGATGTTTAAGATTCACACTATAGCAGAAGATGTGAAATGCAGAGAATATAGAGTAGGTCAATAGATGACTATTCAAAGCTGAGGCTAATGGGCCACTTGGGTAGGTGTTCATGACATAAAGATGTGTCAGCACACAGTGTGACTTCTCTGAAGTCAACGTAAGCTACTGTCTGGGCACTGAATATGAAGATATTCAGATTTAACTGGGGTTGGGTTTAACAAGCTAGTACTCAAAAGGTGGGGGGTAATATGATAAATATGAAAAATATAAAGATAAATTAAAATCTCCATGGAAGGGCTCAGCATCAGATGAGAGAGCCTACTATAAATGGAGAACTGATAGACTAAAACATTTGGATCTAAAGAAAATTTAAGAATAGAAAATGTTAATGGATAGAGAAAGATGATATTGACAAGTAGAAGATTACCGGTAAACAATACCCAACATACAATAACTGGAGTGAAATAATGAGGAAACAGGAGAGAGGCGACACACAAAGCAGGAAGAGCTACGACAACCAGGCTGATATAAAAAGCATGATGTTGTCTAAGCAGAGCAAATAAAAAGGAACGGACAGCTTCGGACATCAGAGTAAATGCGGAATGCCAAAGATAAAGCAAAGTTCCTAAAAGTGGGAGGAAGAAGGAGAGAAGGAGGAGGAAAGATTAACTTAGAGAACCATAAATGGACAAGTAAATTATCAAAAAACAATAATGGAAATGGAAATCAAGAAACACTGGAACAATGTATTTAATATGATGAGAGAGTAATCAAAATGAACCTGGAGTTGTAAATCCAGCAAAACTCACCGACTTCAGTACGAAGGGCAAGGAAAGATATTTTCAGAACAGCACACCTGCCTACTCACTGAGCCATGTGAAAGAAAATTCTAAAGTGGATGCTAAAGGGCAAGGAAAGCGATCCCAGAAGAAAGGAATGAAATAAACAATCATTGCTTCTATACGAAGAGAAGTTGCGGATTTGAGCTTGATGGGAAATGTCTGGACAATGATTATGTATAATTCAGAATCCAATGACCAGAGTTAATGTGGTCTACGGTCCCTGGCTAGGAGGAGGTTAGACATAGTAAGTTACTTTCAGCTTTCTAAATGTCGTTAAACAGGGGCTGGAGAGGTGGCTCAGTGGTTACGGTGCTTGCCTGGCACGCCCAAGTCCGCAGGTTTGAACCCCAGCTCCACGTACACAACAAGGTGTCAGAGCAATGAAAGCCATGTGAAAACTAAATAAAATTGATTCTCTCTCTCTCTCTCTCCCCCTCTCACTGTCCCTCTCTCTTTAAAAAAAAATGTCATTAAACATACAGTTAAAGTAATAACCAAAAGAAATAGGCCTGTACAGAGAAAGAAAGGAATGAAGAAGAAAAATAACTCAAACTGAAAAGAAAAAAGAGAGGGGGAAAAATGAAACAAGAAAAATCAGAACAAAAAGCATTAAAAGATATAGTAAAAATAAATGCATAATAGCAATAAATACAAATTAACTGAACTATCCTGTGAACTATCAAAAACAGATTATCAGACCAAGTTAAATAATCTAGCTGTATGATATTTACCAAAAAATAGTACCTAAAACCAAAAAGATAGATAAGCAAATACTAATAAAAGCAATATAACTTTTATTTACTAGATAAAACAGACCTTTAAAGCACAAGCATAATGGAGACATAGAGATGATGGCTACATAATAATAAAACATTCAATTCATCAAGAAGATAAAAGATTCTAATGTAAATGTGCCTGATTTCAAAGCCTTTTGGCATACAAACAAAAGTTAATTTAAAAAATGGAGAAATAGTAAATCTACCATCATAGGAGATTTTTTTCACATACTTCTTGATCATTGAAGGATTAAGCAAAATACAATATCTGTAAAACTAAAGATGACTTTAAAAAAAAAAAAAAAGAGGGAGAGAGAGGGAATCAATTTTACTTATTTTTCTATCTGGCCCTTGTTTCTCCAACACTTAGTTGTGTATGTGGTGCTGGGGTTTGAACCCGGGTCCTTACATGTACCAGGCAAGCACTTGAACCACTGAGCCACCACTCCAGCCCCTGACTTGAATATTTTAATTAAAAATGATGCAATGAACATAAAAATATATATAATAGTGGGAAATATGCATTATTTTCAAGCACATGATACATTTTTAAAAATTTTTATTAGATCTTTGTGGTTATCCATAGTAGTTGGTTTCATTCCGACAAACTCATACCTGCATGCAAATCATTTTTGGTCAGTGATCCCCCTTTCTACTACCTCTTTTTCCTCCCATCCTCACCCCCCTCTCCTTTACTGTTTCCTCTGCTCCACTAGAGCTCCTTTTGCTAGTCTATTAATTTTTATTTAATCAGTTCTTTATGTGATCTTATCCTTCTCTTCCCCTTTCCTTTATTTTACACTAGCTTCCACACAGGAGAGAAAAGATTTAACCTTTGAGTTTCTGAATTTGGCTAATTTTACTCACCATGATATTTTTCATATCCATCTATTTACCAATAAATACCGTAATTTCATTCTTCTTAATGGCTAAGGTAGAACTCCATTATATATTAAGAGATCATAATTTCTTAGTCCATTCATCTATGGACAGGCATCTGGGTTGATTCCATAATTTAGCTATCGTGAATTGTGCTGCTATTAGCATTAGTGTGACTGTATCACTGTGGTATGCTGATTTTAGATCTTTTGGGAAAATACCACGGAGTGGAATAGATGGGTTATACTGTGGTTTCATTCTTAGCTTTTTGAGGACTCTCCATACTGCTTTCCAGGGTGGATGTACTAGCTTTCAGTCCCACCAGCAGTGTAAAAGTGTTCCTTTCTCCTGCAAACCTCTGCAGCTTTTATTGTTGTTGTACACAGGACACATTTTTAAAAATTGATATCCAGGAAACAAACCTTGACAGAATCTATATAACTGATATCATATGGACCATGTTCTTTGTCCACAATGCAATTAACTTAAGGATAATACAAACAAAACTGAGTTTTGTAAAGACAACTAAAAATAGCCTCTGGAAAACAAAAAGTCAAAAGGGAAGTGAGAAATTTTTAAAAACTAAACAGCTATGGAATATAAAAAAAACATAGAAATTAGTGAAATAGGGCCAAAACAATTCTTCAGGGGACACTATAACCTTAAACATTTTTATTAGGCAAGAGGAAGTATATAGATTAATGGACCAAATATACAAAAAGTTATAATAATGAAATAAACCTTACAACAGTAAAAGAGAAGAAATAAAGAATAGAAATGAATAAAACATAGCACAAAGAAAAAAAGGAATGTATAAACGATGACACACAAAATCACATACCTACTACGATCAGGTGAGCATGGCCAACTGCTACTTCACAGGTAGGTCCACTGATCTGAAAGGAATGCAAGTCCCACATTTTCAACCAGTCACATCCTGGACTTGGTCCTGGAGCAATCATCTCTTGGTTAAATGCAAATCTATTCTTCTAGTTTCTGAAGGCAAAATCCTTGGAGTCTTCTGCACCTCTCTCTTTTCTCTCACCCCAGAACCAGTCTGTGAGTGAGTCCTGTTGGCTCTCTATCGATGTGATAACTCAGGATCTCCTCTAAAATGCAGAAAGTCCACATCCACTCTATCACATATCTTGATACAATTTTAGCCATGCCAAAGTTGGCATGAAATCCCAAAAGCACCATAGAGTTAGAGTTAGAGTTAGAGTACTCCGAATCTAGTATAAGAAAAGAAAACTTAGAGGCTTAGAAAACTGCAGCTGGAGAAGACAAGACCAGCAAAGTGTAGATAAAGAACAGCGCACTGTCTGGAGAAAAGGAATAGGAAGGCAATAGGGTGAGTAGGCGGGAATTTCTTCCATGCTAATTATGAGAACACAGGTCCATTTTCTTTTCTCATCTCGGAACTTCTCTACTGAAACAATTATCTAGGGTACATAAATAAGAATGTGTGTAGGCTTCTCTTTCCTAATTAAAAAAAAAAAGTCAGCCTGATATATAAATAAGCAGTGTGTGTCTATGCTTGGCTGCAGCACCTGGCAAATGAGTTGGTAGAAGCATTCCAGTGCTGTGTGCCCTTCTATTTTGAGGGAGGCAGAATTCCTGTGATCCCAGAAGTATCTTCGTGGAGGGATCAGGAGGCTGGGAGATGGGATACCGAATAGGGAGTGTGTTATCTATCCTACACTCCAGTCATTCATCCAGGAAAGTGTGCTGAATTGCAAAACATAAGTTTGGTTTAAATGTGTTACAATTAGGGTATTTCTATTTTCTACCTTTCTGAAATGTCAGTTATGAAGATGGCCCAACTTTCTTAAAATACAAAATGGAATATTTGACATATTTATACTTTAATCCTATGTATTCCTATACCTAATCATCACCTGTAGGGACTTTTTAGCAAAATTATTTCTTTTACTTTTTCTTTGTTTTTAAGATAGAGGGACAGGAGAGAGAGAGAATTAACTTTATTTTAGTTTTTCATGTGGCTTTCAATGCTCCGACACTTAGTTGCGTACGTGGTGCTGGGGTTCAAACCCATGACCTTGTGCGTACCAGGTGAGCATAGTAACTGCTGAGCCATAGCTCCAACGGAAAGCTATCTCTTTTTATGCTTCTCATGTTTTATGCTTCTCAAATTTTACAGTTGAGAGAAATTTTGTATTTTAAACTACACCTGTAGTTGGTCAGCTTTTCATCACTGTGACCAAAATACCTGACGAGAATAACTTAGGAGAGGAAAAGTTTATTTTGGACTCATGGTTTCAGAGCTTCTAATCCATGCTCAGCTGATTCCATTGTTCTAGGTCCAAGGTGAGGTGGAATATGGTGGTGGAAGGGCATGTCAGAAGAAAGCTGCTCAGACATTGTGGCCAGGAAGTGGGGAGAGAGACAGAAACAGACAGAGAGAGAGGCGCAGGGGGCACAAGATATAATCCTCATGGGCATGCCCCCCAGAGACCTACTTCCTCCAGTTACATCTTACCTGCCAATAGTTTCCACCCAGTTAGTCCATTCAAATTAGGAAGGACTGATCGTTACAGCTCTCCTAATCTAATCATTTCACGTCCCACATTAATACAAGAGTATTTGGTGGACACTTCAAACGCAAACCACAACAGCATCCCTTTAAAACTCTAGTAATCAGAGAAATGCAAATGAAAACCACATTAAGATATTACCTTACACCAGGCAGAATAGCAAAAATGAAGAAAATAAACGATAATAGAGCTGGAGGGGCTGTGGAGAGGTAGGCACACTAACACGTTGTTAGTGGAGCTGCAGACTGGTACAGCCCCTCTGAAAAGCAGTGTGGAG
>PVKS010030299.1:0-24528 GCA_004027875.1 Aplodontia rufa | reverse complement strand
ATGGCAGCTCAGAATCCGTTTATTATCAAGGCACACGGGTTTTTATATATGGAGGAGGGGAGACAGCCAAGGAATCAATAATCCTTCTAAGGGAGTTGCCAGGGGTTATGCAGATTTCAAGTACAGACAAACAACTAGGTAGCAGCACCTTCCAACCCACTCTAACTCTGCATAACAAAGCAGGACCTAGCAGCCCTTCCGGAAGGAACTTATGGAGATAGATCGCTCTAGGGCAGCTGTTGAAACGAGTGAAGAGCAGACCCAACAATACCACATTATTTTTATCCATTCATCAGTTGAAGGACACCTTGGTTAGGTCCATAGCCTAGGTATTGTGAATTGAGCTGCTATGAATATTGATGTGGCTGCATCACTTTAATATGCTGATTTAAAGTCCTTTTAATATACACTGAGGAATGAGATAGCTTCTTCAAATGTTGATCCATTCCTAGATTTTCGAGAAACCTCCATATTCTTTCAAGAATGATTATACCAGTTTATATTTCCATGAACAATATATAAGTGTACCCTTTCTCCTACATCCTCACTAACATTTATATTGTTCATTTTCTTGATTACTGCCATTCTAACTGGTAAGAGGTGAATCTCAGCATAGTTTTAATTTATATTTCCCTAATTGCTAGAGATGTTGAATATTTTTTCATGTATTTGTTGACATTTTTTATTTCTTCATTTGAGAATTATCTGTTTAATTCTTTTGATCAGATTATTTGTATTTTTTTTTTGCTTTGTTTTATTTGTGGTGCTGTTTCTTGAGTTCCTTAAAGACCTTGGATACTGATCTAAGGTGCTAATGGAAAATATTTTTCTTTATTCTGTAATTTCTCTCTTTACATCTTGTTTCCTTTACAGTAAGGAAGCTTTTCAATTTGATGCCATTCCATTTACTGATTTTTTCCTTTTACCTCTTGAACTTAGGGAGTCTTGTTTATGAAGTCATATCCTGAGCCAATGTGTTGGAGTGTTGGGCCTACATTTTCTTCTAGGAGATTCAGCGTTTTTAGTCTAATTCCTTATGCTTTGATACACTTTGAGTTGAGTTTTCTGCAGGGTGAGAGATAGGGGTTGAATTTCATTCTATTATACATGAATTTCCAGTTTTCCCAGAACCATTTGTTGAAGAGACTGTCTTTTCTCCAACTTATGATTTTGATTCCTTTGTCGAATATGAGGTAACTGTATTGTGGGTTTATTTCAGTGTCATCTAATCTTTTCCATTGGTCTTCATGTCCCTTTTGGTGCCAGTACCATGGTGTTTTTGCTACTCTACCTCTGTAGGGTAATTTGAAATCTGGTAATGTGATGCCTCCTAGTTCACTTTTCTTTCTAATGATTGTTTTGGCTATTCTAAGTCTCTTATTTTTCCAAATGAATTTCAAGACTGCTTTTTCCATATTTGTGAAGAATGTCATTGGAATTTTGATGGGTTATGATTATATATTAGAAGATCCAAAAACTCTACCAGAAGACTTCTAGAGCTCATAAATGAATTCCACAAAGTAGCAGGATACAAAATCAATATTCACAAGCTAATCACATTCCTTTATTCCAATGATGAAGTTACTGAAAAGAATTGGGAAAATTACTCCATTCACAATAGCTTCAAAAAATAAAATAAAAGATACTTGGGAATCAATCTAACAAAAAAAGGTGAAGGAAAGCTACAATGAAATCTGTAGAACACTAAAGAAAAAAATTGAAGAAGGCATTAAAAGATGGAAAAATCTTGCATGTTCTTCATGTCTTTCTAGCTTTAGTATATAAGAAAAAATTTTGACCTTTGACTTTCTCAATCTTGCTTATTTCATTTAACATGCTGTTCTCCAATTCCATCCATTAATGTGCAGATGTCATAATTTAATTCTTCTGTGCCTGAATAAAACTCCATTGCATGTATAAACCATATTTTCTTCATTTACTAGACTGCTTACAGGCATCTGGGCTGATTCCATAACTTGGTTATTGTACATTGCATTGCTATAAACATTGATAATCCTATATCAGTACAGTACACTGATGTTAGTTCATTTTTAAATATCAAGGAGTGGGATAGCTGGATCAAATGGTTGTTCCATTCCTAGTATTTTGAGAAATCTCCATACTGCTTTCCAACTTGGTTATGCTAATTTGTACTCCTACCAATAAGATATGAGGTTACCTTTACTCACATCCACACAAACATTTATTTTTATTTGTAATCTTGATGATTGCTATTCTAACTGGAGTGAGATTAAATCTCAATGTAGTTTTAATGGGAACGTCCATGACTGCTAGGGATGGTGAAAGTTTTCTCATATATATGTTAGCTGGCTATTTTTCTTCTTCTGATATATGTCAGTTTAGTTTGGCTTATTTAATGTTTGCATTTTCTTATTCTTTGTTGTTGTTGTTATTGTTGTTATTTGTTAAGTTTTTAAAGTCCCTTATATATTAATCCCATCTGCTGGCAACAATTTTCTCTAGTTGTGTATGCTCTCTCTTCACAAGCTTCATTATTATTTTTCCTGCGCAGAAGCTTTTCAGTTTGATTTCATTCCACTTATTATTCTTTGTTTTAGTTCCCAAAATGTAGGGATCTTGTTAAGGAATGGTGCCTATATTGGAGCGTTGAGCCTATGTTTTCTTCTAGAATTTACAAAGTTTCTGATTTAATTCCTAGGTATTGATCCACTTTGAGCTGGTTTTTATGCAACAGGAAAAAGACAGGGATCTAGTTTCATTCTTTTACATATGGATAACCAGTTTCCCCAGCACCATTTGCTAAAAAGTCTTTCTTTCTTCCAACCCATGTTGTGGCAATTTTGATGAGTATCAGATGACTGTATCTATGTAGGTTTGTCTCTATTCCCTTCTATTGTCTGTTTTTATGTCAACACTATGGTGTTTTGTTTTTTTTTTTTATTTTGTTTTGTTTTATTTTCAACTGTACTTCTTTATTATTTAAAATCAGCTCTTGGGATACTTCTTGCATTGTTTTTTTGCTCAGTATTGCTTTGTCTATGCTGGTCTTTTATTCTTCCATATGAATTTTGGACTTTTTTTTCTCTAGTTCTATGTAGAATGTCTTTAGTATATTGATGAGGATTACATTAAAATTGTAAACTGCTTTTGATAATATGATAATTTTGACAAAGTTAATTTTTTTGATCTAAGAATCAAAATCTTTCCATCTAAAGTCTTCTTTGAATTCTTTCTTCAGTGTTCTACAATTTTCATTGTAGAAGTCTTTTACCTCTCTGATTAACTTTATTACATACATTTTTTTCTTTTAGTTTATTGTGATTGGAATAATCTTGCTGATTTTTTTCTCGTAAGATTCATTATTGAAGTATAAGAAGCTATTGCTTTTTGTATGTTGAGATTTTTTTGGCAACTTTATTGAAATTATTTATCAGCTTGAAGTTTTCTGGTGGTTTTTGAGTTTTCTAGGTATAGGATAATGTTATTAGCAAATGGAAATTGTGACTTCTTTTTTTCTATTTGTATCCATTTAATGTCCTTCTCCTGTCTGATTTATATAAGTAGAATTTCAAGACTAATATTGAAAAGAAGTGGTAAAGTAGGCAACCTTATCCTGTTCCTAATTTTAAAGGACATGCTTTCAGGTTTTTGCTATTAAATTTGATGTTGATTTTGGATTTGTCATATATAGCCTTTATAATGTTGAGTAATGTCCTTATATCCCTAGCTTGTTCAGCATTTTAAATATAAATTTGTACTGGATTTTGTAAAAAGTCTCTTTCTGCATATATTGAGATAATCCTGTGATTCTTGTCCGTATTTCTGTGTATGTGGTGAATTACATTTGTTGATTCAGGTATGTTAAACCAGGCTTCTATCCTCTGGGATTAAATCCACTTGATCATAATGTACTATTTTCTTGATGAGCATTTGTTGTTCTTGTTGTTGCTATTGTTTTTGAGGTTATTTATTTATTTATATATTTTGGTATCTGGGATTGAATTTAGGGGTCCTTAATCTCTGAGTCATACTCATAGCCCTTTCGTTATTTTATTTTGAGATAGGTATGTTACTAAGTTGTTTAGGACTCCACTAAATTGCTGAGTCTGGGTTTGAATTTTTGATCCTCCAGCTTCAGTTCCTTAACCCTAGAATTATAGGCATATACCACCACACCCAGCTCTTGGTGAATTTGTAAATGGTGTTTGCTAATATTTTGTTAAGGTTATTTGCATCTGTATTCATCATGGATATTGATCTGTGGTTTTCTTTCCTTAATGTGCCTTTGCTTTTAGTATCAGGGTGATACAGAGTTCATAATATAATTTCAAACTTATAGACATTATCTTCAAGGCCTGAAAATCTGTGTTTTGTGTTTTTTAAACTATTGCTGATCCATCCAACTGAAAATTTTGCTTGATTTATTGAGTGTTTCATTTCCAGGATTTGTGATTGTTTCTTTTTCTGAATCTCATATCCTAATAGAAATCTTTCACTTCCTGTATTTTTTCTCTTAGTTCATTCCTGAAGTCTTCTTATAATTTATTGTACAATTTCTGTCAGTTTTCTTTCTTTCTTTTTAAGAAAGAGGGACAGTGAGAGAGAGAGAAAGAGAAAGAGAGAGAGAAAGAATCAATTTTTATTTAGTTTTTCATGTGGCTTTCATTGCTCTGACACTTAGTTGTATACATGGTGCTGGGGTTTGAACCTATGATCCACATACTCACACATGCTGGGCAAGTGTCATAACTGCTGAGCCACCATTACAGAACTCATTGTGACTTTTTAAAACTCTTGCATCCCCTCTACTGTGTTGTAAGTAGGATCAGCATTTTTGTTGTTTCTTTTTCTTTTCGTTTTTTTTTCATATTGTGAATTATTTGGGTTTTCTTGTTTCCTTGATTTATTATATTGCCAAACTTTCTACGCATCATCTGTGATGATTCTTCTACTTTCATATGAAGGAATTTGTAGTGAGCATTTTACCCTTACTCTGTATCCTGCATTGGGAAAATGTCTTTGTGTCAGTATTTTCACTTAATTTATACTTGCTACTGTGTCCAGTCTCTAATACTACATTAAGGGAAAATACTAATCTCCTGTAATTATAGACACTTCAGAAGAAAGCCATATACTAATGAATCTTTTTAAAATAACTTAAGGAAAATATTCTCCAGTGGTCCACTAATCAGAATAGTCAATGAAAATGATTTATTAAATTGGTTTCAAATTTAGATAATGTAGAGAGTAAAATTACTTTTAAATTATATTTGGCTCTCTGTCAAGCTTTTCTCTCACTACTTCAGTTATACTGTGTGGAGGTTGTGAGATTTTTTTTCGTATTTCTCCCTACAATTTTCTGGAAGTCAGTTTATTTAATTATTTGTTTTTTTTTTTGTTGAGATATTTGAAAGGGAGTTCTTTCTTTTTCCTTTTTTAAAAAGAGAGGACAGTGAGAAATAGAGAGAGAGACAGAGAGAATTAATTTTTATTGAGTTTTTTTTACATAGCATTCATTACTCTGACATTTAGTTGTGTTCGTGGATGCTGGGGTTTGAACCAGTGTACTTGCACTTGCAGGGCAAGCACTGTAACTGCCTAGCCACTGCTCCAACCCCAGGGAGTCCTTTCTCTCTGAAGATGTCAGCTTATTGTCCAGTTTATTTATTTTCAGCTCTCACCCAAAGTGGTCAAATTTGTAGGGCAGTTAAGTGTGTATGTAAAGTTTCATTCCATTCTTTACTGGATAGCTCTGATATACTCCCTTTCTGGGAGTCTCAGATAATCTGCTATAGGGAGGAAAGAGGGTGTGTCAACCTATCCTCCACCTCCTTGTAGACTTGGAAGATATAACTCTGTTTGACATTCCTGGTTCCAAGCATCAGCAAGCTTCATACCTCAGAACTTAATCACTTATTTCAAGAGAAAGTTCTTCACTCTTCTCAGCTTTGCAGACTCAGTTTTCTAGTGCTGAATTATTGCTTTGCATAGTATAATGTGGCTTCCTCTGATCTACCTCATTCCATTCCCCAGAAGGAGAAAATAAATTAAAAGGCGGTTAAGAGTACAGCATATTAAGAATAAAGAATTGTGATATAAAGGCAAAAGAAAGATTAGAAATTAAAATGGTGAGAGGAAAGAAGGTGAAAGACATCACAATTAAAGGATCTAAAGAGGGAAGAAATGAACAAGGAGTAAGAGAACAAGATATTTTGCCATTAGAAGGACAGGTAAGGAGAGTAACAGTAACAAAGCAAAAAACAAATAAATAGCCCTCAGAACCAACCAACCAACCAAATAATCAAAATAGCAATAAAATTAAAGAAGTCAAATAACTGGATATAGAAAGAGGAAAAACGTTAGGATAGTTTCAAAAAATAATTGGAAATGAGTATATATACATAAAACAGTCACCAACCATAACCAGAACAACTTAAAAATAATGTTAATAAAAAAGAGTTATAGAAGAGTTATTAAAAAGAAAAAATTGAGGCTGGAGTTGTGGCTCAGTAATTATGGTGCTTGCCTGGCATGTGTGACAATGTGGGTTTGAATCCCAGTACTATGTACACAACAAACTATCAGGGCAACTAAAGTTATATGAAAAACTAAATAAAATTAATTCCTTCTTTCTCTCTCTCTCACTATCCCTTTCTCTTAAAAAAGAAAAAATATTAAAATTAAGAAAATAATATATAAAAGTATTTAAATGAAAAAAGAGAAAATTTTTTAATGAAAAATGCTAGAATTTTTCTTTTGAAATGACTGAAATTGTGGCTACAAAGCTTATTCCAGAATGTTGTTGGATATGGTAGTGCACATACTGTAATCTCAGTACCTCGTGAGGCTGAGGCCGCTGAATCACAAATTCAAGACCTTATCTCAAAAAAAAAAAAGAATTAAAAAATAAAAAAGGGCTGGGGATGTAGTTCATTAAAGCACCTTTCAAATCAATTTCCAGTACCAAATAATTTTAATAATAATAATTTCAGACTATCCTTGGACTATGCGTCTTTCTTTTACTTTTTGGGCTATGTGCCTCTTAAGCAAGGGCTGGATGTTTTTATACCAATTGTCCTTTTTTCATTTTCATCATTCTGTCTGCTGGAGTGGCTTTGAAATGTATCTTGGTGAAATGTTTCTCAGCTTCTCCCTTTACCGGTACAGGGGAGATACAACTGGAAGAATCTTCTATTGGAATTGTGTTGAGACATCTTAGATTGCTACTTTTCCTGGTTGCATATGGTGCAGAGATATATTTGGGAAGCTTCAGCAGCGGATCTACATGGAACTGTGAAACTCGGTTTGGGGTATCTATTCCGGAGAGACTAAATTCTTGCTTCCCTAGGGCTGAGTAGACACTGACCTTGACTGGGCATCTAGGTTTCTAGTGCCTCCCTAAAGTTCTTCTCACAAACTCAAGCTGAATCTCCACTACAGTTCTTTGCTTGCAAGTTGAGAAACATGGAGCACACTTCAAACACCGTTTCACTTGCTGTTAAGTACTCACTGCCCTCTACAAGCATTTACATGGAAATTTGTCTGCTGTGTATCCCTTTCTCTTTATGTTAACCTGCCTTTGGGCTGACGCAGCACCACTACCTCTCCCAGGTTTGGGTGAGTATATTCCCTTTCACCCTCTGTTCACAATACCAGAATCTCTAGGCTTCTCCAAATCTCTGACATAGAGATTATGATGATTTTCCTCAGATCCACACCACGTTATAAAACTATTGCTCCAATTACAAGCAGCAGAGCAAGTGAGAAGGGCATCCTTCCTCAATTTAGACATTTTGGGATCTCTGTCATGAAACTTTGATTAATACAGCGTTGTAGTATATTTTTAAGTCGGGTAGACAATATCTCCTATTCTGTTTTTTCTGTTCAAGATGGCTTTACTTTGGGGAGGGAGATGAGTGTGTGTGTGTGTAATTTTAGTATTTTCTTCTACTTTTCTGGAGAATGCCATTCATATTTTGATATGGATTGTATCAAATCTGTGCCTTGCTTTGAATATTCTGGACATTTTAATATATTGATTTTTCCAAAGCTTCAACATACGTGTTTGTCTAATTTTGTTATGTCCTCCTTAAATACTTTCTTCAATGTTTTGTATTTTTCATTTTAGAGTATGTCATGTCTTTATTTGAATTTATAACTAGGTATATTCCTTGTTTATTTTGTAACCATTATAAGTGAGATTATTTCCTTGATTTTTAAGGAAATTTATTTTTAAATGCATCTTAAATATTACAGACTTTTGTATGTTGATTTTTATATTATGCAACTTTGTTGAATGCATTTATTAGTTCTAATAGCTCTTTAGTGGATATTTTTTTTTTAAGATCATGTCATCCAGGGCTGGAGTGGTGGTTCAGCAGCTACAGCACTTGCCTTGCAAGTGCGAGTCCACAGGTTCAAACCTCAGCATCACATATATAAGGAAATGTAAGAGCAATGAAAGCCACATGAAAAACTAAGTACAATTGATTCTTTCTTTCTTTGTCTTAGTGTCCCTCTCACTTAAAAAAAAAAAGAGAAGATATTATCATCTACAAACCGTGACAGTTTAACTTCCTCCTCTTCAACGTGGCTGTTTTTTATATATTTATTATTTCTTGTCTCATTACTGTGTCTGGGACTTCCCATTCCACACTGAATAAAAGTGAACAAAATGGGCATTCTTGTCTTGTTCCAGATGTTGGAGATTTCAGCTTTGCTCCATTCAGTATGACGTTAGTTGTGATAATGTTATATTTGAGCTTCACAGCACTGAGGCAATTTTCCTCTATACTTAGTTTATTCAGAGTTTAACCATCAAGGGATGTTAAATTTAATGAAAAGCTTTTACTGAGTCTATTGAGATGATTACATGGTTTTCATCCTTCATGCTATTGAGGTGATGTTTCACATATATTAATTTGCATAGGTTTAACCATGCTGACATTTCTGGATTGATTGCCATTTGATCTTGCTGGATAATACTTTTAATGTTCTATTACATTCAGTCTGCTTGTATTCTATTGAGGATTTTTGCATTATGTTTTTTAATATATTGTCTGTAGCTTTTTTTGCTGCTGTGTCTTTGTCTCCTGTAAAGGTGATGCTTGCCTCATAGAATGAATTTGGAAGAATTACTTCATCTTTAGATTTTTCAAGAATTTGTGAAGGGTTAACATCTGTTTTCCTTTAAATGTTTGTTACAATTCACCAGTGAAACAGCTATTTGTGTGCTATTTTTTTAAAGAGAGAAGGACAGTAAGAGAGAGAGACAGAGACAGAGAATCAATTTTTATTGAGTTTTTCACATGGCTTTCATTGCTCTGACACTTAGTTGTGTATGTGGGTGCTGAGGTTCGAACTCGTGTGCATGCGCGCGTGTCGGGCAAGCACCGTAACCGCTGAGCCACCGCTCCAGCCCCCGTCAGCTATTTTGTATTTGAGTTTTTGTCACTGATTCATTCTTGTCAATCAATATTGATCTCTTTGGGTTTTCTGTTTCTTCATGACTCAAGATGTATGTGTTCAGCAATTTGTCCTTTTTTTCTGGATTATCAAAATTTTTATATATATTGATTAATATTTATAACTATTTGTTTTTGTTGTGTCATTTGTGAGTTTTTGTCATTAATTTTATATATTTATTCTGTTTTTAATCTATGTAAGGATTTGTTAATTTTGTTCATCTTTTGAAAAAACTTCATCTTATTGTCATTTTATATTTTTATCTCTATTTCATTTATTTTTGCTATCATTTCTTTTCTATTACTAATTTTTTCTTCTTTTTTTGTTTCATTCTCTTTATTTCTTCCTTTCTTTTATACAAGGGAATAAATCCACCAGCCTTTAACCCCTTTTTATTTTTTATTTGAAGACAGTGTCTGGCTGATTTGCTCAGTGCCTCCCTAAATTGCTGAGGCTGGCTTTCTGTTTGGGATCCTCCTGTCTCAGCATCCATGTCACTGGGATTATAGGTGGGCAGCACCATATCTGGCTTCCTTTAACTGATTTTATGTTTGATTTATTCTTACTTTTCTAGTTCTTTAAGGTAAAACTATTACTTCACTGGGATCTTTCTGCTTTTTGATATAGATACTAATTGCTACATACTTTCTATTAGGACTGTTTTATAGATTCTATTCTATAAAAATTTGTATGCTGTGTTTCCATGATAATTTAATCCATGAATTTAAAAAAGTATCTCCTTTATTTCATCATCATTCCATTGTATGTTCAGAAATGAGGATTGATCTCTTAAAGCTAACAGCCATTGATAATAAACAATGGAAAATATCACTTTCTAATCTCTGACCATGGACTTCTGACAACCAACTAGTTGTAATCCACAAAGTATTTACATTTATTATAGCATTTACAGATGCATTTTTACCTCCATATTTGCAGGCAAATAAGTACACTTGTTCCTTTTTATTTTAAGTTATCAAAGAACCTGCAGAATCACAATTGAAGAATTAAAATTGTATTTTGTTTTCTACTAAACAATTCCTTTCATTTAGGATTTTGTTTCCTGATCCACAAACATATAAAATCTTATAAGGCCTTTGCTTTAATTTAATACTCAATAAATTAGTACTTAGACAATTAAAATAAGTAATATACTACGTATTTAAAATATAAAGCAGAACAATAAAAAGAACCAGAAATTTTTGATAATCTTGCATTTGAAACTTTATTTCTAACACCTTGTCTTGCTTTTTTAAGCAGATGAACTAATACCTGAAATTTTACACTTATTAATATCTTGCGTTAAAAAATGTTCCATAGCTGGTTCCTCTAAAAATATACTGTTTCGTGTTTCAGTCTTGAACTATATAAGTTGACATCACTAACATATTATATATAATACTTTGCAATCTGTTCTCATCTTTATTGTTGTTGATTATAAGTAATAAGTGGACAATACTATGTGCATCTTAAAGTCAGAAGCTATGTCAACATGGCATGGAATTTCCCATGTATACCAGAGCATCTCCCTTACTACATGTGCTCTTAAAACAAAAGTTACTTTCCTGTCTTCAGTAAATCCACTTGCACAGCTTTCATTTACACAAAGAGTTGCATAGGACTCATCTATATTATATTGTAGTGGGAGAGGAATGGGACCAAGTTTAAGTAACAAATTTTACCAGAAGACAATGAATTATGTGAGGAGATTGTAACCCATAGGTATGGGTTTTATTGGAAAGATAATGAATAGGTAAGAGAGAAAATAAAATGGAAGGACTTTCCAATTGCTCTGTAAGAGCTTTGCATGAATATAAAGTAGGAAAAAAACTAAGTCCACCCCACTGAATGAAATGGAGAAGTAGTATAGTTTATTCAGAATTCTTAAATAAAAACTTTGACTAAATTGTTCAAGTAATATATGTTTTATATATAAGTTATATATATTCAAGTAATGGAACATATATATTTCCATTAGGCTGGAAAGTAGAGTAAAACAGCTCAAAGCATTGCAAAAACTGTAGTTTTATTCAGAATGTTTAACTGAATGGTATACATGTAATTTTTAAAGGCATCTTGTATTGTGGGAAGATAATTATAGTATGTCAGAGTAAAAAATATTAATGAAAAATTATATTTGAGGTATATATTCCATAACACATTCATACTAATATTTATCTTTTTTTATTTTGTGATTAAATGGAGCTTCTTAATATGTCAAAATGAACCACACACTGTTCATCTGCCTTATATTCTCCAGAGTTATTCCTTTATGCAAGAGATGGAATGACAAGGAAATTCTTGTGCGATAGATAATTTCCTGTTTAGTTTGATTTCTCTGGCATATTTACTGATGCAAGAAGTAAAATCTGTTCCTGTTTATATGTTTCTATCCCAGGAGGGAGAATATTATACCCTCTCTTCTTAAATAGACTTGACAGACTTGAAATTTCAAATAAGGGTTAACAAAACATATTAGTAAAATTTGAACAATCTGCCTATATGAAATAACAAATTAAATCACTGGATGATTAAATTTTGGGTTCTATATGCAATTATTTCTATTATAAAAAGTAATTACTAGCTATGATAAACATGCAACTCAGTCTAAGTTGTAATTAATGAACTAAGGAAATCATTACCAAATGACTTGAATATAATTTCAGATATGTGAATATTAGCTGTTGACCAGTATATTCTTGAGTCTAAAATAGGAAAATGTTTACAGGAGGCCTTATGGTGGAGGCTTACAAGAAAAATTCTAACATTTCCAATATAAAAATTCCTGTACACAAATTTAATCCCACTTAGAAGGCTGAGCCTATCAAGGTATCAATTAATTGATTCAACCATTCATTAAGTGACATAGGAATTAGCTACAAATTAATATTAAGAAATGTAGGTCTCCTTTATCCTATTTAGGATATTGATGTTGTAAATATTTATGTTTAAAAACTTACTGTTAGTTTTCTACTAAAAGCAGTAAAGAATTCAAAATGATAAATTTGATGTTTAATGATAAAGCAACACAATCACATTTATAACAACATAGGACATATAGCAAAAATAGATTTTGTTTGTTATTTTGAGTCAGCTACTTTGACTAATGTTACTTCTAAAACTGCAGAAAATTATTTAAAATCAAATTGTTTTAAGTTTAAATAATACATAGGGTGACAATTTTATAAGGATTATTCATATGTTGAAAACTAAGTGCAGGCAGGAAACTAAAGTGTAAAATGGAAGGGGGTCTTGCATTGAGTATATTTGCTAAATGTAAACTATTTTTTCTGTGGATAAAAAGTAGGAGATCAGAGTTAAACTAGTATCTTGAGTCTCACATTGATGGTGAGTTGATAATTGACATGTGGAAAGATTTGTACTGCTAAGTGAACAAGAAGCGTACAGAGTGGACCTCCAGAGAAATTACCTTTCTAACAAAGGATAAAGCAAAGAAATAAAATAATGAGAAAAATAACAATAGTAGTAATAATAACAATTTCTAAAAATGTGAAAAAATATTTTAGCTCTCAAACTGGCATTCAAAACCAATTAAGGTAACCTGAGATAGATGAAAATTTTAATCCTAGAATTCAATTAGTACTACCTAAGAAGAGACAATGGCTAAAATATTCAATAAAATCAGACAGAAAAACCCTCTTGAGGAATATAATATCTGTGGAACATCATTCCTATTAGAACCATGAGCACATAGTCAAACATTATTATTTTCTTTTTTTAGAGAGAGAGAGACAGGGACAGTAAGAGAGAGAAAAAAATTAATTTTATTTTAGTTTTTTACATCACTTTCATTGATCCGACACTTTGTTGTGTACATGGGGCTGGGGTTCAAATCCACATCCTTGTGCATGCCAGGCAAACGCTAGAACCACTGAGCCACTACTCCAGCCCTCAAATATTACTTTTTGAAAAAGAAAAAGCAGAATGTAAGGGAGTCAGAACAAAACAATCTA
Organism: Aplodontia rufa; assembly: GCA_004027875.1. Classification (NCBI taxonomy): domain Eukaryota; kingdom Metazoa; phylum Chordata; class Mammalia; order Rodentia; family Aplodontiidae; genus Aplodontia; species Aplodontia rufa. Next base: position 11,107 of record PVKS010030299.1, on the reverse strand, counting down.
TAGAAGAAACAGACAAAAATATTTACATTATCAAGGACTGAAGACCGGATTAAAATTTATGGAGAAATAATAACAAAGAAGCAAGTTACTAGAGAGAAAGTCATCAATACTTTAAAAATAAAGAAATATATCAAGAAATTTCTAAATTAGAAAAATCAAGAAATCCCTATGTGATATACGAAATAATTCAAAAGTGGTGCAGGGTCAATTTGTACAGGATGGAGAGAATAATGAGCAATAAGACTGGAAAATGCATAATATAAATTATCTAATGCTGCCATAAAAAATAGAGAATTTAAACATATTCAGGAAATTCAATACTTATCTCCATAATGGATTCAACATACAGATTAAAAAAAATTCAAAGTTAATTACTTGTATCGAACAATACCATCAGCCAATGTACCTTAAAGCATTTTACTCAGGAAAGATACCTAATATAGGACATAAAAGAAATCTCCAAAAATATAACAGAATTAAAGTCCTACAAAGAGCAGTCTTTGATTATGACAACAATAACAAAAAAGGAGTTCTTTACTTTAACAGATTTAAACCAGAAGTGTATAACAGGATGGTATTTGCAAAATGCCCAAATATTTGGAAATGAACATTTGATTTCTAAAATACTGCATGGATTAAAAAAGAAGTAACGGAAGTAACTAGAAAATATTTGGGTTGAGTAAAACTTAAAACATAGCAGAGCTAGTGAGATGCAAATAAAGCACCACTTAAAGGAAAAATCATAAAATGCAATGTTTATTTTTAGAAAGAAAAAAAAACACCAATGATTTAGTCTATGGTAGTGGCACACACTTTCAATGCAGCTACTCCAGAGTCTGAGATAGGAGGATCACAACTTCTGCGACAACTTATTCTATTTAGCTAGATAGATTAGAGATGAAATTTATTATATTTCTACACACTGGCACTAAACAATTATAAATTGCAATATTCATACAATGAAAACAACAAAATAATAATGAAAGTAATATTACGGTCTAAATAATTGGGAATGTAAATAGTAGAGACTAAGTAATATCCTGTGAAGAAGGATATGAAGACTCAATGCTATTAATGCTTCATTGCCTGCAAATTGACTTAAAGAACAAATTAATTCACAAAAATAATTGAAACAAAATATTCCACAAAACTTATCAGGCCAGTACAAGAAGTATATATGGAAAAGGAAAATATGTCAGTTCAAAAACATAATTTCAAATAAGAACAATGTGGCAGATTCATACTACTTGATTTCACAGTCTACTACAAAACAATATTAGTCAAGATATTGTACTATCTTATAAAAAGACATTTATATCTGTTATAGAAAGAAATATATAAGAGTCAAGTGACTGAGGTATAGGTGATGTGGAGGTGATTCCAGATTAGGACAAGGGGCATATCAGATTGTTACTATATATGCATTTATGATTGTACAACAGAACTCCTTAATAAAACTAAAAAAGACTCTAGAAATATGCGGAATAGTGGGACAGAAAAGACCTCCCAAAATAACCTTCAAACCTTTGTGTTTTCAAATTGACAAACCAAGGAAATATAACGGATAAAGAATTTTCTTGGCTTTGTAGGAGTATGTAACTATAGTCCCAACTATTTGGGAGTCTGAGTCACGAGCCAGTTTGAGATGATCCTGAGCAACATAGGTAACATAGTAGATCTTGTATCAAAATTTAAAAAAAATTTAAAAAATGAAAAATATATTTGAATATCCATATTAAAAAGAAAACTTAAATATTTTAATAGACACTTCATCAGAGATTTAAAGCATATGACATATGAGTTTATGAAAAGGTACTCAATACCATGAGTACTTATAGCAATGTAAATTAAAATCACAACGAATGCTAATGACACACCTATTAATATAAAAAGAGCAACAAAATAAACCTGACTAATACAAAAATGTAGAATAATTAGAACTGCTGTGTGCCAGTAGTTAGAAAGAATAGCTTTGGAAAGAGTTCAGCAATTTCTTTCAAAGCTAGACATATTCTTATTAGCAATCCTATACTTAAATAAATAGTATATGTCCACGAAAGGACTTCTGCAATGATGTATTTAGCAGGCTTACTTGTGATCACCCAAACTACAGATCACCCAAGTGTCCATCAACAGGTGATACAGTTACATCCATGCAATTGGACACTACGCCAATAGAATCAGTACATTACTGATAAATGCAACATGTGAAAAAAATGACAAATCATTAGACAATTTGAACAGAGCCATATAAAAGGGGATAGATTAGCATTCCAGGTAAATGGCTTTCTGAAAAACAAAGCTATGAGGAAAGATAACCTGATCACTGGTTTCAGGGAACGTGCTTACGGAAAGAAAATTACCTACAAAAACAGGAAGGAACTTCTTGAAGTTCTGGAAATATGTGTTTTGGTGATTATATAACTATATCCATTTACATGACTAAAAAGAGTCAATTTAGCTGAATTTAAAATCTTGTCCTGTTGGTATGACACACACCAAACACCAACAAACAGACAACCACACAGAAGGAAAAAAGAAAAGTCACAAATAAAAAAAAAAAATTGGGGGGAATGCTTTCCTAGCGTTTATAACAAAAGAACAAAAATACATCAAAATGATTACATAAATATGATTTTTTCCAGAGTTATTCTGCACTTTTATAAAATAAATAGTCAAATTTAAAAATTAAGCTTCATTTTCTCATATGGTTATCATTTTCCCCCAATGGGAAGAATATCTATAATCTATTCATTTAGCAAAAACCCTGAATACAACATACTATTATTGGCCATAAACTTAATATCGTACATTACATCTTTGGAATTGTTAACCCTATTTGTTCAACTATAGCAACAATGGCGTATATATATATATATATATATATATATATATACTTTTAATTTATGCATCAACAGACACATACAAGTTGTACATATCTACAGGATGCTACTTGATGTATTTATATGTATGTATACATTGTATACTCAAATCAGGAATTATATCTATCTCCTCAAACATTTAACATATCATTGTGGTGAATACTTTCATTACCCTTTCTTCTATGTGCATTTATTTTGCAATAACATATTATGAAACTTAAAAATACACAATACAATTTACTTAGACAATAAAAATAAAACTATTCTCAATATTTTAAAAACATACTTCATTTTATATATTTAAATGAGTGGTTTTCTTATGCACCCCATTTATAATGGATTTAGTGTTATTAAATACAAGATCTTATATCATAGATTGCTAATTTCATTAAAAATTAATATATATTCACTTTTAAAGTAAAGGTCTTTAATATTTTAGGAAAGCTGTTGAATTATTTCCCATATGAGAATAACTTCACCTGTCAATTTCTCTAGTGTACTACTACACTATCATTTTGACAAATGAAGAATGTTACTCACTAGTTATTTCGATTTCCACTCCTCTTTGCTCAACATAAGTAATCTTTTATTAATTGTGATTATAGTTAAAATAAAGCTTACAAAAAAACCTAGAAAAACATGCTCATTTTTGGTATTAGTTCCAAATTCATTGTCTTAGGGCATCATTGTATTTATTTCATTCATTCATGTATTTGTGCAGTATATCCAGATAGCTCCTCTGTGGCAGGTGGACTATAGTCACTTACCTAGATAGTACATGCACATTAATTACTAGAAACTCTCATGTCACTTACCCAGAGTAGTAGGAAAAGGAAACGAGTTAGAATGCACTGTCAAGGGAACATAATACTTTCAAACTAAGAGTAGTAGCTTTTTGTAAATAATCTTGATAATTTGATAGAGAGGAACTGGCAAAAGAAGTTTTTATAGATTAAGTAATAATAGCCATTCATCCTTAAGATCTGGGACCTGAATCAAAGACAGTGAGGAGTGAATTGAGTGAGAAATTGGAGGGAAGGTATTACAGGCAGAGGGAAAGTAAACACAAGGACCCAAGAAAGGAAAAGCAAATGAAAGAACAAAGAAAACTGGAACATTTTCAGGAAGCAAAGTGAAATCCTGTTTCTTGAAATGTCACTGCTGCATGAACAACAGTAAGGAGCTGTCATAAGGCCTTTTAATTGATGATTCAAAGCTTGGATTTTATTCTAATGATACACAAATGAAAGTGTTAAGAGAAAAAAAAATGTGATTCAATTATGCTTTTAATTATTTTCTCTCTCTGTAATGCAGGAAGGAGAAAATTGGAAAAATCAGTTGGAAGACATTGTACCAGTGTATGTGAGGAGACAAGACTGCTTCCACAAGGTGCTGCCCATGGAGATGGAGGGAAGTAGCCATATGGTGGTAGATCTCAGCCAACTGAGGCTGTCAGCTACAACACTGGATATATTACTTCAGACTCTGTGAGAGAGCATAAATATAGATTTCAAAATTGAGATCATTGATTTATAGATGTTCTGAAATTTCAATGGTTCCTCAAATAATTTTTTTTTTTTTTTGGAAACTTATTCCACAGTGCAGTACAACTGAGTGGTGGGAACTTAATGAAGTGATCCAGTCATGACAGTGCTGTCTTCTTAAATGTATGAAATGTGATTGTCCTCAGAGTTGGTTTGCTCTAAAGAGAGTTCCATTCTCTTTTACTCTTTCTCTCAAATCCAATATCTCATGTGATGCTCTCCACCATGCTATCAGGTAGGAGAAAGGCCCTCTTTAAATGTATTTGTGAGATATTTCTATAATCATCTTTGAAGATTTCCTGTAAAGGGCCTTTGCTGCCATGTGACACCATCACTGTATTCTTGTGCATAAACCTCATTTCAATAAGGGCATGGGCAATATTTCTGTTATTGCTTTACATTACACTGGAATTGAGCAAATAAATAAATGGCAGATGGTTCAAGACACGTTTCTTCTGGTTAACAATTTACATGGGAGCCAGGGGAGGGATCTAGAACAATTCATGTAGTAATGCGATAGACTCATAGACATTAGTATGAATTTGTGTTTTTCCCTTAATGTAGATACAGATGGTTATGTATAAAATATTTAGACACATTTAAATGTATGCATTGATATGTACACAGATACTTCCTGGACTCCTTGGAGAAATGGTTAATTCTAAGGTTAGGGCAGAAAACATGCAACATGAAACTTGAACATCTTGTTAAGATAAAGAACTGCCCCCCAAAGGAATAAATCCCTGCAATTACCTTCATGAGTAGAGGGAAATAGGTGACAATTGAAAGATCTCCTAACGGTCAAATATAGGGTGCAACAAGGATGGCGCTGAGGAGCCCAGGGGAGGGCGGGCCAACCTTGTGAGCCCACCAAGGCCTAAGGCAATCAAAGAACACCACCAGATTGACAGTCCTTTTGGTCCCATAAAAAACATAAAAACAAGTTGACCTTTACTGTTATAGGCTTCACGCACTTCCTCTTTTCACGGGCTTTCTATATAAGCTTGAGTGTGACTGCTAATAATGAGTTCCTGCTGGAGCTGACTCCCTGCAGTGTCTGATTGTCTTGGGGGAAGGCTGGGGAACAGGCACCGCAGTGTGCTCACTTTTCCCGCCATGGACGGACAGGGTCCCTCGTTCCCTGCTAGTGAGGGGCTGAGTACATCAACCCAGCAGTCGAAGCAGCACATATTTGAGTAACAAAGCAAATAAAATAGAGTGAGATTTAATCCAAACATATAAATATTCATGAATCCACTTTCATATAAATAAATGACTGAATAAATAAATAAATGGGTGACAATACCAATCTCCAATGCAAAACTTTTCCACATAATTCACATAAGCTTTCTGCCCTAAAAGAGAGGAGCATAACTCTCTGCCCCTTCAGGATGGGTTAAGTACTGTGATTTCCTTATAAAGATTACTGTATAGAAAGGGAGAAAAGAGGAACTTAAGAGAACACAAACGTGAAACCCACTACCTCAAGCAGGTGATCAAGGTCAACTTCAACAAGAAAACGGCATGTTGATATCCTGGTATCATGCTTATACAGTTGATATGGTAAAAAGCACTTTAAAGAGGAGTCTGCTACAAATATCAACAGAAAACACAAAATTAAGTCTACCCTATTTTCCCAGTATATTCCATACTGTTAGTCAAAAATAAATTCCTCCTTCTAGTACATCTTCTTCTCTGCATCAGTCTTCAATTTATAACTTAAGATCTGACACTTTCAGGAAGGGTTTTCTAATTATCTCAAGTAGGTGACTACAGCCTAACCATCTGCCCCCAAATTAGAGCTGAAGACAGTGACTTGAGCATGTGCCAGTTCCATGGTTCTCCTGGTTGTACCTGGTTCCCTCGTGCGTGTGCTGTGCCATCAGCTGGAAGGCTAGTAGGAGACAGCTTGGTACTGGTTACTTTGACTCTCTTCTATTTAGCTTCTTCTTTTTTCAGAATGTGAGCCCAGTCATTTTGACAGGTTTGCATCACCAGGTATTAAAGAGAAAGCAGGAGCACACTAGACCCGGGGTCAAATTGGTGAAAACTCAGTTTCACAGCATTCTGTTGCCCAAATCTACCACTGGGCCATGACACTCCTCAGCCTCAAATGTGTCATGGCCCAGGGATGAGGGCTGAGGAATATCCTCTATCTGTTGAAGAGAAGCTGAAAAAAATCACCTTGTAAAGGGACATGGATTGAAGGAGAAAAATAATTGTGGCCAACTTGACAATCTGCTCTATCTTCTGCCCATGTGGAACTGATCTCTCAGTATTCCATTTTCAAGAACATTTTATATCTGACCTCATCCGTTAAATTTAATACGGAAGACAAGTATAATGACTATATGTGTTTCAAGGGACATGATATTTCTTTATAAAATTAGTAATTCAATAAATATTAAATTTAAGTGTCTACATTTAAAAAAAAAGACAGGATTTAGACGTATTTTCCTAAGTCCCTCAAGAAATTAAAAATTTCACACACTATCATCAATCATAGAACTTCAGGATAAAGCAGTTACCATGATTCCTTCATCTCTTCACAGAAAGACAAATTTCTAGTCTCTGTGAGGTACTGGTTTATTATTGTTAATGTAGAAAACTTCAAATCATACTATCTAAATGAGAATAATTCTACATATATTTTTTAAGAGAGAGAGAGAGACAGAGAGAGAACGAATGAGACAGTCAATTTTAATTTTTCATCTGGCTTTTGTTTTCCTCCTCTTAGTTGTTTATGTCGCACTGGGATAGAACCTGGGTCCTTGTGAATGCTGGGCAGGCACTTTACTACAGAGCCACCATTCTTACCCTATGTCTTTAATAATTTGCATTGAAAAATGAAGCAGGATTAGCTCAATAAACTAGACAAAGATCTCTTTATAAAACAAATGAATATCACAATTCTATTTACCAATGTAATTTCTATTACATTTACTAAAATATCATAACTTGGTGATGTGAGATCAGAAATCAAACCTCAGAATTATGAACAGTAAAATTAAAATTTTCAGCTTGAATCAATTTAGGTATTTGATAATCAATCATATTTACATTTAAGTCAATTAGTTTTATCAAAGTTTATATATGAATCAAGTGGACATTTATTTCATGCCTGAGTAAGAAATTAAATTACTGAAAAATATAAGAAGACAGTACATTGTTAAAGAAGTATTAGGACAAGACTGGATTTTGAACAAGAACCAGGATTGATATATCATTTTATCACATGGTAAAATTCTTTTAATGGTCAGCAATAGTAGTAAAGTGCTAGTTCTTTTTCATGTAATGAATAAATTGCTAAATATTAGAAAATTCCAGTCTGTTAACTTTTTAAATTTTTTCAGTATTCAGTGGAGAGATTATTGGTTAACTATCTGAAAAGCTATGTATTAATAAAAATGAAGGACTAACATAGTGTCATATCTGTCCTTACATGACTGACTGATTATATAAAACTTCTTTTGCTGACCAAGCTGAGAACTGTCATTCATGTTAAATTAAAATGAAATGTTAGAATCTAAGAAAATTGAACTGGCAGATGAATAACATCCTAAATGTCTATCCTAGTGATATGAATAATTACATTAGAATTCTCTGGCACATAGCTGCTTCTTGCAAATTAGAAATGATTAAGCCTATTTTGTCATGTAGAAAGATAAAATTAACATTAGTTAGCTTGAAAAGGTAGAGATAATCCTTATTATTTTAAAATGCTTTCTCTTTTTCGTGATGACAAGAAGAAAAATTTAAAACTTCAATTCTTTTTTCCCCATTTCATGTTTAAAACTTGTCATTTACGTCAAAAGTTGTAAAGCATAGATACACCATTTTGTGGTTTAAAATCTTATTTTGTACTCTTCTCTTTTTTGGTTTGTTTGTCATGAAAAATAACACTTTGGAGTAAGATGGACAACATAGAAATAAGCACTTATCACACCCAGGAACCGAGTCTAGTCCAGAGACTAGTTATGGTTAATACAGACCAGACCTGAGTTTTTCCCTATATATGTGGTGTTAGCATGGTAATCTAAAGTAGAATAAAAGTATTTTCAATAGAGAAAGACAAATTAGGAGATGAATACTTGGCTTCAAGACTTGGTAGACTGCTTACTTGGATGAGTAGTGATATAGTCATTGATGCTCAATGCAATCCTGTAAAATTTAGATAATTAAAATATTTTCTAGTCAAATCATCTCTATTATTGCTATTCAGAATTTTTTTATTCCTGCATTTTCTTTTCATTTTTCATATAATTACAAAAATTAGGATTGATAGGTAGTAGATAGACTTTAAAATAATTTTATTTTTTTCTAAGAAAATTAAATTAACACCCGGGATTTTGCTTTGTTTTTTTGTTTGATTTTTTTATTTCATTTTTTTTCTTCATGCCAGGATTGAACACACCAGCTTAACCTCTGAGCCTCCATCTCTTTTTATTTGGTCTCACTAAGCTGCTCAGGGTCTTTGCTAAGTTGCTGAGGTTGGTTTTGAACTTGTAGTCTTCCTGACTCAGCCTCCTGAGCCACTGGGAGGCATAAGGCTGTTTCTTTAATTTGATAGGAAAAAAATGTGATTGTTTATTTAATAGCATTTATACAAAGAAGGACAAAATAAAAGAAATAATTTGTTCTACATCTTATACTTTCTTATTTGTATGGGGTATGAATTTTGCTTAAAAGAATGACTTGTTTTCTTTTTTTTTTAAGAGTGAAAATAGCCTTTAGAGAATATTACTTCTCTTGTTTTTTCTGACATCTACAAACCAAAGGGAGTTTTCTATTTGTCAGTCATTTTTCTTTTCTTCTTCTTCCGTGATTTATCACATGTCTCTCTACCAACAATATTGCATCTTTGTTCTGGATTGGAAAATATTTTGGTGAACTCATCAGTTAGTTAACTTTTGTGAATGAAAACTAACACAATTATAATGCTGAGTACTGTGTTATAAAAGACACTGACAGGGGCTGGAGCCTTGGCTCTGCAGTAGAAGCAGTTGCCTGGCATGTAAGAGTAGCTGGGTTCAAACCTCAGCACCATGTACAGAGCTAAATATCAGAGAAATGAAGGCCAGATGAAAAAATAAATAAAAGTTGATTACCTCCACCCTCTCTCTTTTTAAAAGAAAAAAAAAAAAGGCACTCCAAGCATTTTTTTTTCTATTTGGAAAGAAAACTTAAAGGCAAGCATTTTATTTTCACAAGTGTATTTCCCATTCTTTTATTTTTATTTTTATACTTTCTCCTGTGAGAACGAAAGGTAACATAGTTTTTTTCCCCTATATTGAGAGAGAAACATCAGATATAATAATTGAGATCTTTAATAATTAGTGCAACATTCAGATATATGAACATATTTTGAGATAAGATGTCCAAGTTATTTTTAATCATGCTTATTTTCACAAAATTTCTTAGAAGTCATTTTTGTTTTTCCAATTCCACAGTCCTTGAAAAATCGAGCAATGGGTTGTAAAGTTGTAACTATATTTCCTTATTTTCTGAAACACCATTACACACAATTTGGACAAGGTTCTTAACATTCCTTCTCTAATAAAAACGAATTTGAACCACTGTCTGCAAAATACTACTATTATAGGAGGCCCTGCATTATGGAAGGCAGACAGCCATGAAACTAGATTTTTTTTTTTCTATTTTCATTTATTACTTACTGAGAAAAATGTTCAAAGAAGTAAAATCTTCTGTTATGTAAATTTATATCTATCTGTACCTCAACAACTTGGATTATATTCTAGATTAAGAATTGAAGATTTTAGTTTTACACATATAAGAATTTAATGTTTTTATATTATTTAATTATATATTTATAGGCAAATAATTTGTTTCAAATAATGTATTATGTTTTTATGTTAATTTTATTTGTTTTACATTGCATAAAGAAATCTGTAGTTTAATCTACAATGTTTTTGTTAACCCATCAAGTACCAAGATTTTAATTTGGCTAACGTTTTAGTGAAATTGGCACAGGTATAATAAATTATATCAGAAAATGTAATCTAGAGCTTATATATATATTATATTACTGTTGTCATTGTTATGACTATTATTATTATATAATTATAATATATATCACTTATTATATACTATATTTAAGCTTTTATTTGTATTCTACTTCTGGGACCATGAGAGAGATGCATTAAACAATCAGATGCCAATAAAGATGTAAACAATGAATGGGGTTACTCAATGTTTCTTCTGCATAAGACACGGTGGCTATGCCTCTCTCCATGAAATAACTAGCTTTCCTAAAAGACATTTGAGCTTTGCCTTCATCTCCTGCAAGATAACCACTAAGTCCTTGGAATGTTTTCCCTGACAAGAGTATCTTAATTTACTTGGGGACTTTGATCCAAGCCAGATGTATTAGCATAGCTTAGCTATATTAGTACTGTAATATATGGTAGGGTATCAGCTCAATCTCTCTAGGTAGACAGTCTAAATTAACTTCATAGGTTATCAACCACATCTATGTTAACATCTCTTGAGTGAATGTACTCTGTATGCATTGCTCCATACTATCACTAGGAAAAATAAGCGCTATCCTCACAATTTCAGAGGGATGTTACAAATGGAATTTCCATACATTGATGTATCTTGGATCCTTTCCTATGTACATTTTCAATCTCTGATTTTTATTTTAACTTTTCCCTTTGTCAT
>PVKS010030298.1:0-24536 GCA_004027875.1 Aplodontia rufa | reverse complement strand
AAAACAGCATGGTACTGGTATCAAGATAGGAATGAAGACCGATGGAATAGAACAGAAGATCCTGAAACAAATCCACAAATCTTTAAGCATCTGATCTTTGACAAAGGGGGACAAAATATTACATGGAGAAGTGACAGCCTCTTCAACAAATGGTGCTGGACAAACTGGTCAACCACTTGCAGAAAGTTGAAATTAGACCCTTATCTTTCACCTTGCATGAAAATCAAATCAAAATGGATCAAGGAGCTTAGAATTAAACCAGTTACCTTGCAACTGATGGTAGACAAATTAGGTCCAAAACTTCAGCATTTGGGAGTAGGCAGACTTTCTCAACATGTCTTCTAAAGTGAAAGAAGTAAAGTAAAAAATCAGTGAGTGGGATGTCATAAAGCTAAAATCTTTTGCACAGCCAAGGAAATTATCAAAATTGTCAAAAGACTTCCTACAGAATGGGAGAGAATCATGGCCTGTGATTCTTCTGACAGGGCCTAATATCCAGAATTTACAAAATCCTTAAAAATCTGAACCTCAAAAACACAAACCCAATCAATAAATAGGCCAAAGAGCTTAAACAGAAACTTCTCAACAGAGAACATTGAGCAAGCCAATGAATACACAAGAAAGTGCTCTAAATCACTAGTAATCAGAAATGCAAATGAAAACTACATTAAGATTCCACCTCATGCCAGTCAGATTGGCAAAAATGAAGAATATAAACAATAATAGATGGTGGAGGGGTTGCAGAGAGATAGGAATGCTAGCACACTATTGGTGGAACTGTATACCTAGTACAGCCCCTCTGGAAAGCAGTGTGGAGAATCTTCAACAAATTAGGGATGAATATACCATATGATCCAGTTGTCCCTCTCCTAGGTATTTTTTCCAGGGGATTTAGAATCAGCACATCACAGTGACACAGCAAAATCTATGTTCATAGCAGCTCCATTTACAATAGCTAAATTATGGAACCAACCCAGATGCCCCTCGCTGGATGAATGGATCCAAAAACTGTGATATATATATATATATATATATATATATATATATATATTCACAGACACTCCATGGAGTTCTACTCAGCAATTAGAAACAATGATATTGCAGCCTTTGAAGGTAAATGGATGGCAATGGAAGAAATCATGTTGAATGAAGTTTGCCTACCCCAGAGAGTCAAGGGTCGAACCTGTTCACTCGTCTGTGGAGCCTGGAGCTAGACCCAGGCCTGTGTGAAAGGTGTTCAACTCTCATGTATCGAACCCAGCAAAGGCATAGTAACACATAACCTAGGGCATTCATAGAGTTGTATTGGGAAGGAGGGGGGAGAAGATGGAGGGGAGGGGTAAGGGTGGGAGAATAGTGTGGAATCTAGGGGGTAAATCTAATTTAAGAATATATACATATCATATTGTTACTTGGATAAATTTTTGTACGATAACTAAATTTCTTAATTAAAAAAGATAACATAACAGTCTCTTTAGGAGAAGAGAGAAGGGTATATAGCAGCTAGTGGATAATCAAGCAGTTTAGTTCAAGCTCCTCTAGACATTAGGAATCCTGGGTCCAGATATATTAATTTCAAGGTTACAGATCCACAGCATGTTGCTGATTTCAGTCATATTTGATATTATCTTAAGATAAAGCAGATATATTCTGGTTTGGATGAAAGTCACTTTCATCTTAATCACTATGGAAGACACCTCCTCCCATGACACCCAAATCACAGGGACCCACTGGTCTTGCTGCTACCCTGGATCATGCTTCTGTCAGTAAGTCCGATAAACTATACCCTAAATTTAAAAAAAAAAAAATGTAGCTTCCCATGGGTCATTTGGTTTTCATTTCTGAAGCTTCCCAGGTCATAAAATTTTTAAATTTGTTATGCTTTTCTGTTGCTTACGAGTCTTTTGGAACAGAAGCATTCCCGTGACTCTTACGTTGGGGGAGGAAAAGGCAGCCCCTGCAGAGGGTTGCTGCTAGCGCTTGTATAAATGCTGATAGATGCTTTCTCGAAGACTATTAATTTTTTACTGTCTTTTCCTAAGTCATTCTCATTCTTTTGGAAAGATACTTCAGTTAACTTTATGGCACATTATTGTGAGTAAACAGCAACATATTATTAATATACTTAAAATTAATAAACTTAAATTTATCCTATCTTTTCTTTAAAACTTTGGATGTGATTTAATTAATAGTTTTCCTTATTATATATCATCAAACAGAATAAACAAAATGTGGATTCATGTGCACAAATGAATTCACAAGGAAAAGGTATTTACAACTATAACTCAATTATCAACCTTTGAAGTATATCACTATTTTATAGATAATTTTTCCCTTTACCATTCTTGACTTTTCTCAGTTTTTTTTTTTTAAAGAGAGAGAGAGAGGCTGGAGTGGTGGCTCGGCGGTTACAGCGCTTGCCTGGCATGCGCAAGTACATGGGTTCAAACCCCAGCACCCACGTACACAACTAAGTGTGAGAGCAACGAAAGCCATGTGAAAAACTCAATAAAATTTGATTCTCTCTGTCTCTCTCTCTCTCCCTCTCTCTTAAGGGAGAGAGAGAGGGAGAGTGAGAGGGAAACGAGAGAGAGAGAAGGAAGAGAGAATCAACTTTATTTATTCATCTGGCCTTTGTTTCCCCAACACTTAGTTGTGTATGTGGTGCTGGAGTTTGAACACAGGTCCTCGCACATGCCAGGCAAGTGCTCCAACTCTGAGCCACCACTCCCGCTCTCAATTTTTTTTTTTTTTTTTAAGAAAGAGGGGACAGTGAGAGAGAGAGAGAGAAAAGAGAGAAGCAATTTTTATTTAGTTTTTCATGTGACTTTCATTCCTCAAACATTTCGTTGTATATGTGGTGCTGGGTTTGAACTCGCGTACTCATGCATGCCAGGCAAGCGCTGGAACCACCAAGCCACCACTCCAGTCCCTCATATTTGTTTTTTAATTCCATTAAAATGTGTGTGTAGAGTAACCTATTGCTCCCAGGGCCGTGATGAATAAAACAGAAGATTAAACCAAACTAAAGAGAAAATGATGTAATTAAGAAATGCAGTAGGGGGGCTAGACAGTTACGGCACGTGCAAGTATGCGAGTTCAACCCCAGCACCACATACACAGCGAAGTCTCAGAGCAATGAAAGCCACATGAAAAAAAAAACTAAATAAAAATTATTTCTCTCTTTTTCTCTCTCTCTCTCACTGTCCCTCTCTCTTAAAAAAAAAATGCAGTAGGGCTGGGGGGATGTGTTAGTTGTAGGACATGTGCTAAGCATGTGCAAAGCCTAGCATATAATCCCCAGCAGAGTGTGTGTGTGTGTGGGGGGGAGATGGGCTACTTCCAGCATTTAAAAAAAATGCATTCTATTTATAGTATTTCCTCTTGATTAGTAGGAGTGTACTCTAAACTAATGAGAAGGGCTAGGGATGTATGTATCACAGTGGTAGAGCCCTTGCCTAGCCTATGTGAGGTTCTAGGTTCTACCCCAGCACTGCAAAATAATAATGATAAAAAGGACAGTATAGAAAATACATAGACCAGTAACATGGTCCTTTGTTATGAAGTATTAATTATGGTCCATGATTATATTACTACACCTTTATATGACTGGCAAATGCAGCAGGTTTGTTTTCACCAGCATCACCCCAAACACAGGAAACACATTGTGCTATGACATCAGAATGGCTCTGACATCACTAGGTATCAGGGATTTTTTTTGGTGCCATTATAACTACACGTAACCACCACTGTCTATGAGGCCATGGCTGCAGTCATCACATGGCACCCGGCTGTATGCACACCAAGGTTGCAAAGGCGGTTAACTGAGCTCGCCCAGGGCTGGTCAATGAAAACCACTGTGTGCTCCATCTTTTCCCAGCTCTTAATTTATCAGTTGAAAGACTGAACAAAATGTCATGACAGATGCAGAAAGTGAATGAAGATTTTCCAAGCAGAATTTTAAAGCAGGCAGAATTCTCACCTTTCAGAATCTCTCCCCTGAAGCTGGCTTTGGTGGGACTCCTTTCTGTGGCTGGATGTCCTTGTCTTTTTCCTGCTATGCCTCTCGTCTACATCTTCCCTCTTCTCCTTCTGAAGTCTTCAGGGCTATCTCCATTTTCCATCTATACTATTTCTCTTCTTTCAGGGTTCAGCTTGTGTGAACAAAAACTTGGGATCTGAGTTGCCCACATGCGAGCTAAAAGTGTGAAGTGACAGCTATAAAATTTACAAAGGAATATGCCATACTTGGGTTTTATATGGCTATCTCCCCTGTGGAAAAATTACTAATGCTGCATGACTGCCCTCACAATTATACAATGTCTTGGTTTGTTTATTTATTTGGTACCAGGGATTGAACATGGGGTGCTTAACCACTGAGCCACATTCCCACCCCTTTTTATTTATTTTTTTTATTTTGAGAGAGGGTCTCATTAAGTTGCTTGGGGCCTCTTTAAGTTGCTGAGACTGGCTTTGAACTTGCGATCCTCCTGCCTCAGCCTACCGAACCACTGGGATTACAGGCATGCGCCACCACACCCGACTGAACTATGACTTTGAGAAGACTTGGCTATCAAATTAGTTGGGTTGTATTAAGCAAGCATATGAGTCCAAAATAATCATCAGAAAGATTACAGAGAGAGGCAAATCTGAAGGATTCCTTTCTGTCCATTCCCTAAATCTCCCAAATCATTCCACATCTTGAATCCTTCGCATTTTCAGTCGTCCTACAAGTGCACAAGATCCCTTTTCTTCTCTTACCCCAGACATCACACCAGAATCCTCTTTTCTCTCTCTACTGAGTTCCATAAACATATAAACAGACTCATCTCTCATATTTAAATCCTCTCTTGATCACACTTCTCCCACAAACATTTCCCTAATTATCTTCTACTCTAAAGGAAGCTCCTTCAAAGAACATATCCAGCGTCTCTAATTTCCCTAGAACCTACTTCGATCAGCCTTCACATCCAGTTCACTGAAAATGCTTTTCTCAGTCACTGATGGCCTCTGTACTTTTCTGAATCTGATGTTTATTTCTTAATTTTCACTGCACATGTTCCATGGCCAGCATTTGACATAGTTGATCATTTGAAATACTTGCTTCTTTTAGCTATTTTTCCTCCTATGCTTCCTCTAAATCTTTTTTGCTGATTTGTTCTTATCTCCCCAGTGTCTGTCCTTTGCAGGGCTCAGATGCCTTCATCCTTTTATCTATCCCCAACTCTCCCTAGGTGATCTTTACTGGACCCATTGCTTCAAATACCAGTTACGTGGGAAGGATTCCTACATTTCTACCACTGATCTAAACCTCTCCCCTGTACTCCAGAGCCATGAGGCTATTGCCTACACATCTCAAATTTGGCATAAATTACATGAGCTCCTGTCCTCCACCCACCCCTGCCCCCAGCTACTCCTGGATCTTCTTTTTCTTAGCCAGCAGCAACACTATGCTTGTAACTGCTTGTGCCAAAAGTCCTGGAGCCAGTCTGATACCATCCCTCTCTCACACCTCAGACTGTATCTACCAGCAAATGCCATCAATTCTACCTTCGAAATATATATCCTAAATTGTGTTTTCCCGTCTGCCACAATGCAGTCCAAGCCAGTGTCATTTCCTGCCGGAATTATCGCAATGGGTTTTTAATTGGTCTTCTTGTATCTGCTGGGCTCTCCACCCAGCAGCCGACATCCCTGATAAAGCTTTGGGTCAGCTCAGATCACTCCTCCACACTTAGAGCCTTCCAGTGGCTCCCCTCCTACTTGGAATAGTAGCCAAAGTCCTGACCATGACCCACAAGTCTCTGTGTGGTGCAACCTCCTATTACTGTTGCCTCTCTGAACTCCCCTCCTATTATACTCCTCTTCTTGCTCTCTGCCTCTTCCTCTCCACTCTAGCTACACTGGCTACATTTCTGTCCCTGGAACACTCAATGTATGCTCTTATCTCAGGACTTCTCTATTCCCTGTGCTGATTTCTTCCCCAAATACTTACTTCCCCAACCCTGCTGTATAACATTTGCTATTTCTTGTCTTTTCTTTCTTTCTCTTTCTTTCTTTCTTTCTTTCTTTCTTTCTTTCTTTCTTTCTTTCTTTCTCTTTCTTTTTTAAAGAGAGAGGGACAGTGAGAGAGAAAGAGAGAGAGAGAGAAAGGGAGAAATGATTTTATTTAGTTTTTCATGTGGCTTTCCTTGCTCAGACACTTTGTTGGGTGCATGGTGCTGGGGTTCCAACTCAGGTCTCTTACACATGCCAGACAAGCACTGTAACTGCTGAGCCACTGCTCCAGCCCCCATTTACTATTTCTTTTGTGTCTTTTTTCCCCTTCAGCACTAGTCATCCTAATTTACTCATTTATCATGTTTTTTGTCTGTGTTCCACTCTAGAATACAGGAAACTTTGTCTATTTTAGTCTTTACTGTCCCCAGTTATCTTTAACTCTGACAGAGGATATGCAATAAATATCTGTTGAATGAATGAATGAATTTGAATACAAATGGAAAGTACAAGGGTAAAAGGAAATCATCTTACAGCAAATGTTTAAACAGCTAAGCTAATAACATCAGAGAAAAATTTAATGTATTTACTCATTTAGTATTGGAACATAATAGGTCATGCTTTAAAGAGAATGAGAGTCTAAATTCCAAGTACTCTATAATATATATAATATATATATATATGTTTTGTTTATTTATTTATTTATGTGCTGTTTTGAAGATCAAACCCAGGGTCACACATACCAGACAAGAAGGCCCTCTACTACTGAGCCACATCCCCAGCCCTAAATTTCAAGTATTCTAATGCCAATGGAAGACTTCTGTCAGAATAAGAGACTTGCTCAAAAAATACAGCATTGGAGATTCTGTGCCTCCATTATTGCAGTTATTAAAACAATATTGTACAGTCAGGTGTGGCAGCACACACCTGAAATCCCAGCTACTTGGGAGGCTGAGGCAGGAGGATCACAAGTTCAAGATCAGCCTCAGCAACTTAGTGAGACTCTGTCTCAAAATTGTAAAAAGGAGGTGGGGGAGACTGGTTATGTAGCTCAGTGGTAGAGTGCCCGTGGGTTCAATCCTTAGAACAACAATAAATAAATAATATAGATTACTGTTCAACCAACTGATACCATTTAGCAAATTTTTAAAGAATCCCTGGTACTGTTTCTCACCTGTTCTGTCTCTGCCTTAGCAGTCCTAGGTAGCAAATCTCCATTAGTTTTGTTAGCGAGGTAGTGAGATGTTATGGAAAAAAAAATTTTAATAAATATATACTTTAGCCAAATTACTTAAAGTCTTGTATTAGTTTTCTACAAAATAGACGTAATAGTGCTCCTTCATAGAGTTATGGGGCCCTTTAGAGGTGCTCAGATCTCCATTCAAGAAAGGGATTGCCCTGTGGCTGTGAGAAGTGCTGACAGCTAGCCACCTCAGGTTCCAGTGTCTTTGGGACCTGCCACATCATTTGAAAAAAGACCAGGCTCTTTCAGAGCAGAGCCCAGTCAATGATTGAGCAGAGCAGGAGCTTTAGGGCCTGGTCATTTCTGCTGCCCAGCGTAGGACTATCCTGAGCCCATCCCACCCGTCCTCATCCTCACCCCCAGGCCTGTTGGGGTGGCCTAGAAGTGATTGGCTCTGCAGTGTAGCCCAAGACTTTCCGAGTCTCTCTTTATCTCCCACAGGGCTCATTCCCTAATAACTCTATCTTAGCATTTGCTTATTGGAAGAGCCAAGCTGACACCAAGTTAGGCTGTAGATTAAATGAGATGGCTGGCAGAGTGCCTAGTTCAGAGTTAAATCTTCATTAAAATTCATCTTGCAATCTTCCTACTGATAATAAAAACAATCCCGACAGTGAATACTCTGGGACACTACTTAGTGTCAGACTTAGGGTCCTGATAATGCCCTCTGACTGTGAGTTGAGTGGCTCTAAGTGTGCCTGCACATTCGAGGAGTGCAAGGGTGTGTGTTGAAAGGGACACTGGCTTCCAGCCCAGTTAGAAAAATGGAAATGCCAATATCTCACTGTGTCTCCCGGCAATTCACTGACAAGCATTGGCAAGCGTTTCCCGTGTTGGAGGCTGGACTGCCTCGTTTGTGATTTAGCAGCCTTGGCATAGACAGTAAGGGGATGCAGCATTTATTCAAGAAGGGGCAGCTTTCCCTGAACGTGAACTGTGGAGACAGCCAGAGCACAGAGGAATACAAGAAGCTGGAAATGGGCTGAACCCTGCATTGAAATCATTCAGGATGTCTTAGACCCTGGCACTTTCTGGCCCCCAGAATATTGGTGTCCTGAAGCCGTTCTGCAGGGACCTTTGGTTTAACTAGCTGGAACTGTTTCACTTGTTCAGATTTCCGGAGGATGATGGCAGTAAGCAGAAGTCGATTGAATTTGCTTTGTGGTAAAAGTTTTGCCTGGGAAATGGCCACTTTGGGTTCCCACCAGCTTCAGTGGGAGGGTTAATTAGATCCTTAGCCTGCTGCCTGGCATGTCAGTAGACATCATTAATCACCAAGGCAGTTTCTCCAAGTGTTCATCTCTAATAGTTACTGCTCTTTGCCCCACTCTGCAACGGTGCCCACACCAGGGTCAGTACCAGCAAACCACAGATAGGGTCAGCTCAGATGAACTCGCCTTCGTTACACACTTCCCTGTGGGCCTGACTAGGAGTCGCTGCCTGTCTTCATTGGCTTCCTGTTGCACTGAAACCCTCAGGTTGGTAATAACCGATTCAGGAAACTGGTTGGCTTCCTAGCTGCAGCAATCACCCCTTGTTTTCCAGAAACACAGCAACAAAGGGACTTGTGACATCTATTAGTTGCTTTGTTGCTGATTTGTACTTATGCCTCAGAGTAAGGAACAGGCTATACAGGGGCCTCATTTTACCTCCACTAAAATGTATTGGTTTAGTATTGTTGCATAACAAACTATCACAAACTTAGTACCTTAAAGCAACACAAGTTTATTACCTTATGGTTCTGAGAGACAGAAGTCTGAAAAGGGTCTCACTGGGCTAAGATCAAGATGTGCTCACAGCTGTGTTGCTTCAGGGGCCTCTGGGGGAGCATCTGTCCTCTTGCCTTTTCCAGCCTCTAGAGGCTTCCCACCTTCCTTGGCTCATGGCCTTCTTTCAATAATCCCATCACCCTAACCTCTTCTTTTGTCCCCACATTCCCTCCTCAGACTGCCCTGCATCATTCTTTACCTTGTGATGATAATAGGCTCACCAGATAATCCAAATTCATCTTCCCCATCACAAATTCCTTAACTTACCACATCTGCAAACCCCTTTTTTCCATATAAGGTCATATACTCGCAGGTTCCAGGAAAAAAGAACATAGACATCTTTAGGGAATCGTCCTTCTGCCTTCCACACCTCTCACGGGAATTGCTGCTTTTCTTTCTCAATGTTAGAGTTTTCAAATTCCTTTTTCTATGGCAAGACAAAATAGCAATGTAGACACATTCCCTCAGAGACACAGAACCCCATCTTCCACTGTCAGATGCAATTTCTATTTCTCAGGCAGTGGCTGTAAAAGGACCATAAAGATGACAGCGCCTCCTGGTTGAACAGATGGCCTCTCAGCACAACACCGTGTTAGAGGCAAGAATGGCTTCGTAGCAGGGAAGTGGCGGGGAATGAGGCGGGGGTGTTGGAAGGGCAAGATGGTCTCAGAATGAAATTCTCTTCTTAATGGTTCGTGAGTTTCTAGGTTATTTGGAAAAGCTTACTAGAGAAAAATCAGCCTGGAAAAACAAAAACATCCTCTCCCTTAACTGCTTTCTGCCTGAAAAACTGGGGTTGGGGGCAGGCGGGGGAGACGAGAGCGCACTATCCGAGAATCATGGGTGTCACCGCCAGGCAGGCCAGGGTTCCGGTCTCCACTCTGCATGACTTGGAGAATGTTTCGTCATCTTTCTGAATTTTATCATCTTCATCTATAAAATGAAGGCTCCTTTATCTGAAATGCTTAGACTAGAAGTGTTTCAGATTTCAAATATATTCAGATTTTAAAATATTGGCTTGTACATAATGAGGTATCCTGGGGATGGAACTCAAAATATGAAATTCATTTTATATTTCATAGACAATTTACACACATGACCTGAAGGTAATTTTATACAGTAGTTTTAGTTTACCCGAGTTTGGACTGTGACCTGTCAAGTGAGGTCAGGTGTGGAATTTTCCATTTGTGGCATCACATCAGTGCTCAAAAAATTTCAGATTTTGGAATTTTTAATCAGGATGCTCAGCCTATGGTTTCTACTTCTTAGGGCTGATGTACAGATCAGAAACAATGTGCGTAAAGCTCATAGTGTGCTGCTTGGCTCATGGTAAACGCTCAAACATAGTAAATGCTATTACTGTAGTTGTAGTTGTTATTAAAATGGTGAGCAGAGATTGGAATGAACAAATCTGCCAGGACAACTTTCAGTACTTGGTATTTCTCACAATGTTACCACCACTAGACATCTGACCAGAACAGGGGAGAGAACCTGAGACAAGAATGATAAAGAAAATGATTCCGCTGAGGCAGGAGAATCACAAGTTCAGAGCCAGCCTCAGCAACTTAGCGAGGCTTTAAACAACTAAAGGAGACCCTATCTCAAAAACAAAACAAAACAAAAAACCCCCAAAAAACAGGTTGGGGATGTGGCTCAGTGGTTAAGAGCCCAGGGTTCAGTCCCTGCCCCCTACTCCCTCAAAAAAAAAAACGTTAAAATTTAGCCAGTGAGAAACAATTTAGCTCTTCAGATTATTAGCTGAATGGTTTTAGTTTTATTCTCGTCTGGCAGATTTTGAATATTGAAGAGGCCTCATCTCCCTTTCCAGGGTCCAGTATTAGTTGGTATTAGAACCAAGTAAACAGAGCTCAAAATTTTGCTGGCAATGCTGATGGCAGAAAGTGACTTTAGATCTGGTCATGTGGGCTTCCAACTACTCACCCCAGTGAGGCAGATTTACCCACCCAGGTACTGACAGAGCTGGACAAGTCAAGGACTCCGGCAAAGAGCAGGCCCTTTATCCTGGTCTGGACTGAAACAAATTAGAATGCGTGCATGCGAGGGGTGCACTTACCCCACAAAGGAAACTGACCACGTTTAGCCTCTCCCACTTTATTCAACAGACAAACTCCTCATCCTCCCATGGGCAAGAAAGGATGAGAGATGACAAAATGGGTTAGGGGAATTGCTACAGCAGGAGTTCCTTTCTCTGTATCAGAACCTCAGACCCAGACCACTCACTGTGAGGGAAACCGGCTGTCATGAGACTCTCAAGCACCCTACGGAGGGGCCCCTGCAGTAAGGAACTGAAGCTTCTACTACCAGCCAGCAAGAACCTGCCAGGCCCACCTGTGAGGCATTGAGAGGTGGCTGGCTCCTGGTGCAGTCCAGGGCTTGCAGGCCAGAGCCTAGTGAGAATGGCAGTGTCCAAATAAAGGAACAGGAGCTGGGCATGGTGGCACACACCTGTAATCACAGTGGCTCAGGAAGCTGAGGCAGGAGGATCACAAGTTCAAAGCCAACCTCAGCAACTTAGTGAGGCCCTAAGCAACTTAGCAAGACCCTGTCTCAAAATAAAAAAAAAAAAAAGGGCTGGGGATATGGCTCAGTGGTTAAATGCCTCTGGGTGTAGCCCCTGGTACCCCCCCAGAAGAAAACACCCTGCTATTTGACCCCAGAGCTCTGATCTATCTGTTCTACAGAGCAGAGTACATTCTCACATTCTCAGTTAGAAAACTACAATTTGGTTCTACCACATCCCAATGACCAGTTTTCTCTATTTCATTTTCATTCTCCATTCATTTATGTGTCCATTTGATGCTGGTTTGGTGGAAGTTGGATTCGTGTCCCGCAGAGATGAAGAATGAAGCCAAGGGACACTGAGGCAAGCACAGTAGAAAGACTTTATTTTAGAAAGCACAGCATAGTGAAAAGAGCAGACTTCCCCCAGAGTGGGA
The DNA here is from genome assembly GCA_004027875.1 of Aplodontia rufa. Lineage (NCBI taxonomy): Eukaryota > Metazoa > Chordata > Mammalia > Rodentia > Aplodontiidae > Aplodontia > Aplodontia rufa. The sequence continues at coordinate 12,570 of PVKS010030298.1, read as the reverse complement.
GAAGGGGACAGAGCTGAAGAGGCTGCTAGGTTTGCCCTTTTTATAGGATGCTCTCCCTTCAATTGGTCATCCTCTCCCTTCCCTCAAACCTAAGATAAGGGCACAGGAAATTAAGGTGGGGTCCAGCCTTGGGTTTGTGCCTCTGGGATCAACAGAAAGAATGTGGTGCCTTATTTAGCAGATGGGAGTGTCTGCACCTGGACCCACCTTCCAGACCCTTCTTACTAGCGTTGGGGGATGTCAAATTGATCTTAAAGGAAAAAAAACCAATTTTCCCTTGATTGACTTCAACATTCTACCTACTCTGACTGCATAACTCCCCACCCCTGACATCTCGTGTTTATAAATCCCTGTACTTGGTTTTGTTTCGTTGTTTTTATTAAATGTCCAATCAATAATGTATTTTTATTAGAATTAAATGGAGATGGAATGGGAAAATGTTGTTATGTTTAAAATGGCCCCTTTCTCTATCAATGACATGCTAATGCAACTTTTTTATCTGTCAGTTCCTCTCCTCCTCCTCCTATTTCTTTTGTGACCTCAAGCAATCCTCCCAATCAGTCCCCAAATTGTTCAGATTATAGGTGTATACTGCCACACCCAGTTAAATTCTTGATATTTTAAAAAAAATTTTAAAGAGAGAGGTACAGTGAGAGAGAGAAAGAGAGAATCAATTTTATTTAGTTTTTCACATAGCCTTTGTTGCTCCTACACTTCGTTGTGTATGCGGTGCTGGGGTTCGAATTCAGGTCTTCGCACCTTCCAGGCAAGCACCGTAACTGCTGAGCCACCACTCCAGACCAAATTCTTGATATTTTTAATGAAGAAAGTGCAGATTTAGAATAAGCTCAGACTCCTATAGAATCACAACGCCTTAAATTCCAGTGATGTCAGTTACTTGGGCAACAAGTCCAACATCCCCAAGAAAACTGAACGCCAAGGTCTATATCATGTTGACTCTCAAACAACAAACAAACAGCAATCACCTAGCACCTAGAAGAGGCCGCAGCTGCGGAGGGCTCCTTGCAGCACACCTGACCCTTTGTGAACTGGAGAAATGGTCAAAGGCAGAGCAAGATAAACAGAGAGGAAAGGAGTGAACAATGACAGAAGATGACTGCTAAGGAAATAGTTGCCAGGTGACTAGATGCCACATTGCAGACAAATGCTCCCAGCACCGTCTTTGGGAAACAACCTGACCAGACCAGCCAGCCATGAGGCTCCATTGTCATTTAGTAAAGTAGCATCAGTTAGTGCAGTAGGGCGGATGAGGAACAAAACCTTGGTCCTCCTCCCACCATCTGTCACCACCCTTCATCAACATGCCAACAGTACTGTCAAGAAAAAAAAAAACTTTTTAAAGGTAGAAAATCTCAATTACTGGCCTAAGATATATTTTTTTATTTCCCTCATACGCATTCCAAGGAAAGAAGACAACTCCTATAGAACCAATAATAACAGCCAGTCTTGGATGTCATAGTCTATTTTTTTGAAACCCATAAAAGTTTTGTTACTTTAAATACGTTAGAAATAAAATTATTAAAAATCCTGAGGTGCCGTAAGAAAATCAAACATGTGCCTGGAAGTGGGTGAGCAAGACAGACTTTACTTCTGCAGAAGGGTTCATTCACACAGGGGATCCGATGAGCAAGCACACTTGAGCAGGCCGTTCCCCTGCTTATATCTCCGACCTGACCCAATCCTACCCTTCGCTCTGATTGGAAGAGCTCAGGGGTACAATCTGTGTGATTGGCTAATATAAAATTGGGGTGGGTACAGAAAAGAGCTATGGGTGTAATGGGATAGCTGATAAGGAGTTCAAAAAAGGATTACCTCTGACCACATGGTTCCCGACCTAAGAGGGCTTCCTTTCATATGCAAACCTGGAGACTATATTCTGAAAATGGACCATCAGACTTCTTATTTCTCACAAACAGGAGCATACATTAGCAGAACCAACACCATTATGTGTCATTCCTCTTGGATCTGTACACAGTAAAGCAACATGGTTACTGTGGTTCAGGAAGATGCTGTTGTATTCTGTTTATAAAGCCTCGGGCTTCACTGTTAGGAACAACAGGGCAGACTGGCAATTTCCATGAATTAGTTTCAAGCGTGCAAATCCATGTCAGCAAATGGGAATGCAGTGTTTGCCTTTCCTCTTAAAGTCATATAAATGTAAATTTGATGGTTCCCTGGATTTCCTCTGCACTGAATCAGAACTGGTGCATGTCAACCACTTGATGTGTTCTTGCCTTCACAGAAGGGAAAAACACAACCCTCGCTCATCTTCCTAGTGATCCCTGGATCACAAGAGAAGATGTTTTTATACTTAGGCCTGGAGTTTGGAGCTACAGCTCTGACTTCATGTGGGGTTTCAGAAAAACAGGATGCAACCACTCTCAGCTCTACATGAACCCAGTAATCTGAGGACTCCGTGGCCTCACAGAACACTCTGTTAATTAAGCGGGTGGGTTCAGCTGCTGTCAACACCAGAGGAAGAAAGAGTGTTGTGGGAGGAGGAATGCCTTCCAGGACACCACATGGTGCACAGGTGCACAGCCCCCAGGAGAGGTGACAAGTGGGACCTCCTGACTCCTGACTCCTTTGGTAGTGCAGGCCTCTTGCCTCCTGCAGAGTCCAGATTCATATGTGGCCCTGCCCTCTCTCTTCATGTGGAGTCTGAGAAAGGGAATAATCTTCTTCCCTTCCTTTTCTCTCCTCCTTCTCCACCTCCTCCTCCCCCTCCTCCCTCTCTGGTGCTGTCTCTCCACACAGTAACACCAGGCTGTGAAGGAACAGTGTTTGGAGATACTGGAGTGTTCAGTGACCTTCTCCAGGCTGTGTGCACTTTCAGACTTTGAAAAGGCTAAGGATGGTAAAGAGGAGGAGACCTGATAGAATGAACCCAGTGGTGGGGCAGTAGGGAGTCACGTGACCATAAGTGATAAGCTGCAGTTCACACTGTTGAGCGTGGAAAGTGTGCTGTCAAGGACAGTGAATGTCCCCTTTCTCTGTCCATATAATCCTATCCCAACCATGGCATTATTTCTGCACACTGTGTGTTGGGTCCTCATTTATGTTCACATTTGTCACCAGTAATTTTGCACAAAACTCATTTTTATATCTTTAAAAAAGAAAGAAAGAAAGAGAAAGAAAGAAAGAATGAGAAAGGGACAGGGCTGGAGCAGTGGCTCACTAGTTTTGGTACTTACCTCACATGCATGGGGACGCTGGTTCAAACCCTAGCACCATGTCCACAACGAAGTGTAGGAGCAACAAAAAACAAATAAATGAAAAACTAAATAAAATTGATTCTCGCTCACTGTCCCTCTCTCTCTCTCTTTCTTTTCTTTTTCTTTCTTTTTTTTTTTTTTTTGAAGAGAGAGAGGGACAGTGAGCGAGAATCAATTTTATTTAGTTTTTCATGTGGCTTTCATTGTTCTGACACTTTGTTGTGTACGTGGTGCTCGGGTTCAAACCCACATCCTCTTGCATGCCAGGCAAGCACCATGACCACTGAGCCACTGCTCCAGTCCCAATTTGTCATCTAACAGGTCTTCTTTCCTTCATCTCCAGGAAAAAGTAAACATTTTTCCAAATGCAAATGAATTTCAATTCCTGTTTTGGGGAGTCAGAATTAATCAAATACTAATGAAAATCAAAAGATCTAGACTTTGTTATATAAGTTTCCATTTACAGAAATGCAAATGATATTTAAAATACGGCTAATTTCAGAACTAGCACATTGTTTTGTTGAAAGAATCAGATCAAACCTTGCCTGAATTATATTCAAATAAATGCAAATCTATTGGCACGCATCACTATCTAATATAAAATTTTAGAAATTTAGGAATCTTCATATGCCAAAATTAAAAAATCAGTCCAGCTGGATGTCGTGGCCCAGATCTGTAATCTCAGAGACTTGGAAGGCTGAGGTAGGAGGATTCAAACTCCAAGGCCAGCCTCAGCAACTCAGGGAGGTCCTAAGCAACTTAACAAGAAAGACTCTACCTCAAAATTTAAAAAAAGAAAAAAAAATGTAAAAGGGCTGGGGATGTAGCTTAATGGTAAAGGCCCACTGAGTTCAATCCTCAGTACCACTAAAACAATAAAAAAATATAAAATAAACAGTCCAGACAGATTAAATAGTTTGTAAAATTATCAGCCTCCTGGAATTGCCTTTCATTAGGTCTTGCAGCTCATGTATGTTAGCTTAGTCAGAAGGAGTGGCATACACACAATATTGTTTAGGTTGGCCTAGGAAATGTGATCCAAATGTTCTTTGAGGTCTTTAGGGCTTGGTCCCAGAGTTTTATTTAGAAGACCCTATTTTGGTTAGTTAACAACTAAATAACAGAAGTTGTGGAATAACAGAAGTTTTGATTTTTCTCAAAATCAATTTTTTTCTTAACTTTTGTCTCACAGACCAAAGGTATTGTATGGATACAACTTTCCTAAGGAAATGCTTATCCTGGGCATTCTTTGGTTAAAACTTCTAAATCTGAGCTATTTCATCATTTTATAACACGCTCCAAGTGTGACTATATGCGCATTGCTTCATGGATAGAAATGCAGCTTTGTACTGCGTGAAAGATAAACTGGTGATCTCCATGTGCTGGAAGAGAAAGTTCAAGGTCAGTCAGCATTTGCCAAGTTCCCACTGGAGGAAGAACATGAGCGTAAGGAAGCAGAGAGAGATTCAGGAGACAGGAGGCAGAGGTATTGCTGTTAAATGTGTTAATAAAGCCATATGCATTAACGGAGCAGTGGGGAAAAAACATAACTATGGCAAATTTGCTGCTACTTTTTTTTTTTTTTAAAGAGAGAGGGACAGTTAGAGAGAGAGAGAGAGAGAGAATCAATTTTATTTAATTTTTCATGTGGCTTTTGTTGGTGCGACACCTCGTTGTGTATGTGGTGCTGGGCTTCAAACCCACGATCCTGTGAGTGCTGCTACAGCCACTGAGCCACCGCTCAGCCACACCATTTTAAAGAATATCTATTCAGGGGGCTGGAGCGGTGGCTCTGCGGTTACAGTGCTTGCCTGGCATGTATGAGTACGCGGGTTCGAACCCCAGCACCACGTACACAATGAGGTCTTGGAGCAACGGGGGGGTCACATGAAAAACTAAATAAAAATTGCTTCTGTCTTTCTCTTCGACTCTCTCACTGTACCTCTTCTTTACAAAAAAAATTTATTCAAATATATGAGTAAAGTGGTAAAAACTGAGTGTAGCAGATAGCCTACAGAACTGGCTAATATAATAGCTCTATTATCTAAAGAAAAGAACTTTACCACTGAGAAAAGTGTTGCCTTAAACAGATGAGTATAAAGATTATGCTCCCTGCTCTCAGATACCCTTCATATCATAAACATTTTCACATTTATATTAGTTGCTTCTTAAAGCATTCCCCATTTTTGCATTCCTTGGTGTCCTCCCCCCCCCCCACTGATGTAATTTCTTAAGTTGAAAGTCAAAATCGTACAACTAAAATTTGAAATTTTTGAAAATAGCTCAGATTTTGTTATAATACTAATTCACAGTTGTCAAAAACAAATTTTGACAAAATTTAATCTAAAATAAAATGAGCCAGGTGTGGTGGCTTGTGACTGTAAATTCCAGTGACCTGGGAGACTGAGGATCACAAGTTCAAGGCCAGCTTCAGAAATTTAACAAGGCACTAAGTAACTTAGGAAGATTCTGTCTCAAAATAAAAAAATCAAAAGTTACAAAAAAAAAGAAAAGAAAAGAAAGTAAACCAATATAGAAGTACAACTCTTGAAGAAATGGATAAGACTGCTTTTCATTTTCCCCTAATTCATGTCTTTGTGAAGGAATATTGTTTATTACTAGAATAAGATAGTTAAATTCTATTCCTACATTTGCTTTTTATAGACATAGAAAACTTTTTCATACAAATATGTAAAATAATGATGAAAAGAAGTTTTTAAAATAGAAATATCATTCGATTCTATGCACCACTGACATAAAAAAGTATTTTAAATTGTATCCATCTATTTTGTTAAAAGGAATATATTGGAAGCTGTGTGGATGACAAAGGGATTTAAAAAAAAAAACCTAGTCATTAGATTCCTTCAGTTTTCAAAATTGACATAAATAGCCAGGCATAGTGGTGCATGCCTATAATTCCAGCAGCTCTGGAGGCTGAGGCAGGAAGGTTGCAAGTTCAAAGTCAGTCTCAGAGACCCTAAGCAACTCAGCGAGACCCTGTCTCAAAATAAATACAATAGGGCTAAGGATGTTATTCAGTGGTTAAGTACTGGGTTAAATCCCAGTACCAAACAAAAAAAAAATTTTTATATAAGTATTTTTAAACTGTCATTTTGTTTTCCATCTCAGATGTTTCCTCTGCTCCCCAGATGCACCACTTTTATAAAGTGGGAGGAGGAGAATTGTGGTAGTCAGCTCTCTGACACTGTAACATACACCTAAGATAATCAACTTTTACAACTTTTAAAGAGAAAAGATTTATTTTGACTCACAATTTTGGACATTACAGACCGTGATTGGTTGGCCCTGTTGCTTTGGACCAAAGCAGCTCCTCATGGCAGGAGCAGGTGGCAAAGCAAAACAATTCACCTTAAGGCCAGGAAGGAAAAGAGAGCAAAAAAGGGCCCCAGCCCCACAATCACCTTTTAACTGACACCTCAATAACCTGAACACCTCCCACTAGGCCCCATATTTTAAAGGTTTCACTATCTCCCAGAAGTGACACCCTAGGAACCAAGCCTGTAACACATGGACTGTGGGGGACATTGCATCCAATCTATAGCAGGGATTTCAAAAGAGAGGCAGGAAAGGAGGACTTGACTCTCTCAAAGGCACATACTGAGGAACATGCATGTTAGGAAAGAGCTGAGCACCTGGAAACTCATTTCCATCAAGTTACCTAAGTAGGCTGTAGAAGTCTTCTTATGCCAGGCTTAGAAGCTGGTGAGCCCGATGGTAATTCTCAAATACATTAGCTGCATATTTGATGAAATATCTTGGTGGTACATTTAAAGAATATCTGAATTTTTACAACTTCGTGTGTATTTGTGTAGGTGTCTTCTACCTATGGTCAGCGTCTTAGTCAGCTTTTTCATTGCTATGACCAAAAGACCTGACAAGAACAATTTTAAGGAAGAAAAGTTTATTTTGGGCTCACAGTTCAGGGGTCTCAGTCAATAGATAGCTGACTCTGTTCCTCAGGGCTTGAGGTAAGGCAGAATATCTAGGAGTTAAAGTGTGGCGGAGAAAGCAGCTCAAGACATCACACCAAGAAGATGTACTCCAAAGGCTCCCCAGTGACCCACCTCCTCCAGCCGCACTCCACCAGCCTTCAGTTACCACCCAGTAAATCCCTACCAGGGGATTAATTCACTGATTGGGTTAAGGCTCTCATAACCCAATCATTTCACCTTTAAACCTTCTTGCATTGTCTCACACATGAGCTTTGGAGGGACACCTAATAACTGCAATCCCAGATTTTGTTTCCTATTCAATGTTTCCTTTCTTAAATTTCCATGATTTTTTAAAAATAATTGCATTCACAAAAATGATAAATCAATTAAAATTTTAGATATGGGGTATTGTTCTGTGGTAAAGTATGCATGAAATCCTGTATTCAGTCCCTAGGATCCTCTCTCAAAATTTAAACAATGGTCCAAATGTGTGTGTGTGTGTGTGTGTACAAAACATGTATATATAATTTCATATAGAGTATATATATATATATATGTATACATACACACAGTATATATATGTATATACAGTCATATGTGTCCATATACATATGTATATATGTGTGTATATATATTATGTATATAATATATGTGACTAAATTGCTAAGGTAGAACCCAAATGATTGAAGCTTTGAGAAATTTTAACCTACAAAATCCTATTGAGTTGGGTGAAGTGGCACACACCTGTAATCACTGTGACTTGGGAGGCTGAAGCAGGACAACCATGAGTTCAAAGCCAGCCTCAGCAACTTAGCGAGGTTCCAAACAACTTAGAGAGACCCCGTCTCAAAATAAAAAATAAAAAGGAATAGGGATGTGCCTCAGTGGTTGAGCGCCCCTGTGTTCAGTCCCTGGTACCAAAACAATGACAAAAACATATAGATCCATTTAGTCCAAACACTGTGATCCTATGACCTCACAATAACTAGCTATAGTTTAGTGTCCTGAAGATTTCATGTACTTTGCCTCTAGGAGAGAATCAACCCTACTTCTTGGTCAGTGTGCTATTTGTATCGTAATTGAGGCAATGGAGTGACCATTCATTCAGCACAGATTTGACCAAAAAACGTGGGTAGGCGGCTGCTACTGGTCCGCACAGCCCTGCTTCCTGCTTCTAAGAGCTGTATGTCCTTCCTTTTGAGTAACTGCCCTTCCCTCCATTTTCCCAGGGGTTTAGCTTGGGACTGTTTCTTGGTTGGGGTTTCTTTAGAAGATGATCCTGAAACAAAGAATTCAGGACAAGTAGTGTATTTGGGAGGTGATCTCAGATAACACAGTGAAGGGAAACAGAATGACGGAAAGGCCAATAAAGAATGCATTATCGCTGGGCACGGTGGTGCATGACTGTAATCCCCATGACTCAGGAGGCTGAGGCAGGAGGATCACAAGTTCAAAGTTAGCCTCAGCAATTTAGCCAGGTCTGAAGCAACTTAGCAACATCTTGTCTCAAAAAAAAAAAGAAAAAGAAAAGAAAAGAGGGCTGGAGCGGTGGCTCGGTGGTTACGGCGCTTGCCCAGCATGCGCAAGTTCGAAGTTTCGAACCCCAGCGCCCCTAGGTTCAATCTCTGGTACCCCCCATCCCGCAAAAGAAAAAAAAAGTGAGTTATTAAATGAGTTATTGCTATGATTACCTGGGGCTCAATCCTCTGATGAACTCTATAAAATGCTTCAGAATTGTCCCACCAAGCAGTGAGAAGCTGGGGTATCTTCTGGTGCCCAGTGGTCATTTGTTGAAAGACGCTGCAGGTGTGTTGACTCTCTGTACTTCTGACCTATACCACAAACAGGCTGAGCATGCTCCTGAATCAGAGAATGCTCTCTGCCAGAGAGAGGAAAGCTGTGACTGCAGCAACAATCTGTTTGTGACTTACAGGCAAGCTTGAACGCTTATGTGTACTAATGTGTACTAACAGCAGTTGCTATACGCTGCCAATCATAATAGCACCCCTCCCCGCACAAATAAACAACTGGTTCAGGCTAAGAGTGTGCTAAAATCTGGGTCGATCATTCTTAAATCTTTTTGAATTTCTACTAAGAGAAGCATGACAGACCTTTTCTGGTGCTGACAAAGGGAAATGTAAGCCTCAGAAGCTGCAGGCAGCTGGATTTCTAGTCCTATGGGGGAAAATCTGCCTTAACAGAACGAGGCTGATGCAAAGAGAGCAGCAAAGATGAGAAGCAGAGAAAGTCTCAGCTGCACCCGAGTCTCTGTTTTTAAGGGTCAGTGATGCTCATTTTCCCAGGTCTTCAGTTTGGAAAATAACAAATTTATTTTAATATTGAGCACATCCAAATTATGTTTCCGTAACCTGAAACCAGAAAAATCTCAATCACTTTTGAATCATCCTCTTTCCGGAAATATCCGTTCCTCCAATCTGCCACATTTCCAACAGGTCTTCCAGAAGAGAACCCACTGGTGTAGCTGGCACAGTGGCACACACCTGGAATCCCAGCGACCCCGAAGCTGAGGCAGGAGGATGGCAAATTCGAGGCCTGCCATAATGATATGTGTGTTGCTCATTTAAGTATTTATAGGTGTGTCACATCTGTGACAACAGGGACAAAATGGGTTAAACTGTGCTTCATAATGTAATAAAAGTTGACCCACTTTTCCCAAGAGCTTCAGTGAACAGCGCAGAATTCCAGCATTCCAGCATAAACCATTGACGAGTTAGTGACATTGACCCAGAAAAGACACGTACCTAACAAAGGCTCCATAATAATTTACTCACATCAAAACCAAGGGGTTAAAATCAAAGCTTTCTTTAAAAATGTGTGTCCTTTCAAAAGTGAAGGAGAAAACAAATGATGTCACACTGGACTCCTGGCCTGGGCATAAACTGACGCCAGGGCAGGAAGAAGGCAATGGAGGGGGCGCATGGTGTATGCTTCTCCGAATTGAGGGAGGAAAGAAATATAAAAAGAGGAAAATGCAGGAGCAGGGAAAGGAAATATGTATGAAGTCTACACTGTGAGAGGGCAAGTGTCTTTCTCAGGAACACATCGATCCGGATTTCTTAGACTGATTCAAACATGCCTTTATAAATACAAAGTAAAATCTATGAATGGAATAGCAATACAATCTGAACAGTTTCAAATTATTCAGATTTATCACCTAGTAAATTCCAATTTCCTAGAAACCCATGGATATCAAAGTGAAGTGATGTATTTAAAAATCCTTTTTTGAAAAATATAAACTAGACTACTTTCAGAATGTTAGATTTGGGTTGTTTTTTTGTTTGTTTGTTTGTTTGTTTTTGTTACCAGGGATTGAACCCAAGAGTGCTTAACCACTGAGCAACATCCCCAGCCTTTCTTTTGTATTTTATTTTTTATTTCAAGACAGGGTCTCACTGAGTAGCTTCAGGCCTTGCTAAGTTGCTGAGGCTGGCTTTGAGATTGTGATCCTCCTGTCTCAGCCTCGCAGGCCTCTGGAATCATAGGCGTGTGTCACCATGCCCAACTCAGAATGTTAGTTTTTATTATTAATAGTAGTCCCTTTTTTTAAAAAAATAATTTTAAAAAATACTAGAGTGTTTCCTGATTGGTATACAAGACATAGTAAAATTATTTAATTCTTATGATATATATAGGGAGAGTTCATCAAAATGAAGATTTTGATTAATAACAGCTCTTGCTTTCATATTTATAGCAAATTGTGTTATAAAAAAGAATTATCATCATGTTCTTATTAGGGGGTTTGGTGCAATAAAAAGAAAATAATGAGAATTGAAACATAGAAAAGTGTAGGACAATGTATGAGAAGATAAATGAATATTTGTTGAAAGGGCTTTAAGGAATAGCAGCAGAGATCAGAATTGATGCAGGATTTTGGGGAGGACCAAATTCAATTCCAACACCCAGCATTGCAGGGGAGGTGAGTAAGCAAGCAAGCCGGTGGGGACAGCGCCTTCCCTTCCTAGAGAGGGCACAGAATGTTCAGCCTCAGATCACTATTCGGGCTCAATGACTCCATGTCTTCAGTTATCATTTTTGCAAGAAAAGACAAAAATCTGGATTTTAGAGAGAACTCAGCTATTTTTCATATCGTGGCCAAATCCAAATATACCTATAGCCTATAGTGAATGAACCTAGGCACCCAGATTTGGTACAAGTTTTTGTTTTAAAAAATGTTTATTTTGTATATAAAAATCAAGAGACTGGGGTGTGATTGATATGAGGGTAACTCTGGTTTAGGAACAAATGCATATCATATTGTTATTTTACACACATTTATGATTGTACACAACTCTACTCCTTAATAATAAAAAAATGTTTATTTTGATGTTGGGCGTGGTGGCACAGACCTGTAATCCCAGCAACTCCAGAGGCTGAGGCAGGAGGATCACAATTTCAAGACCAGCCTCAGAAACTCGATGAGTCCCTAAGCAACTTAGAAAGACTGTCTCGAAACAAAAAGGGCTGGGAAGGTGCTTAAGTACCCTTGGGTTAAATCTCCATTTCAAAAGGGAAAAAAAAGTTTATTTTGACTGAAAATCACATAAGACAATAATGGCTCATAAAAACAGAAGCATTAAAATCTAAACACTTGGAGGCTTAGATGGTGACTGGCCATATTAAATCCTGTTATCTTAAATAGCAGGAACCAGCAAACTGTAGCGGTAAGGAATCCAGCTCGCGCCTTTCTGTGAATGAGTCTTCATGGACCAGACCCATGCGTTTGTGCACAAATCATCTGTGCTGCTTTTGCACTAAAATGGAGCCTAAACTAAAGGACCATTATCTGGCCCTTTACAAAGAAAAAGGTTAACCAACCCATGATATTTTTTTTTAAGAGAGAGAGACAGTGAGAGAGAGAGAGAAAGAGAGAATTAATTTTATTTAGTTTTTCATGTGGCCTGTGTGGCTCTGCGACTTCATTGTGTACATGGTGCCGGGGTTTGAACTCGAACACTTGCGCATACAAGGCAAGCACCGTAACTGCTGAGCCACCGCTTCGGCCCCCACCATGATGTTTTCACTTTCAGTAAGGCTGAATCTTTTCTAAGGTTCTACCAAATTTTAATGTCAAATTGAGCAAAATTTTTCCAGAATATGTCTTAGATCAATAATATAATTATTTTTGTATTAAAAATTTAAATTAAGGGGCTGGAGTGTTGCTTGGTGGCAAAGTGTGTGCTTAGCATGCGTGAGGTGTTGGTTCCACCAGCAGCAGCACAAAAACAAACACAAGTTTGAATCTGAAAAGAAATAATAATTAGGAGCCTTCTCTTCCATATTTATTAAGACTCTTATAGATCATAAATAAATGTATAAAGAAATGAAGTAGCCAGGCACAGTGGTACATGTCTGTAATTCCA
>PVKS010030297.1:13735-24714 GCA_004027875.1 Aplodontia rufa | reverse complement strand
ATTATTCTTTCAATATTTCTTCTGCTGAATTCTTTCTCTTCTTCTGGAGTCCCAATTGCACATATGTTAGAGTATTTGATGTTGTCTGCAACTTTTGAATATTCTGTTCTTTTTTCTTGTTTTCATTAATATTCAGTCTGAACATTTATATTGTTCTATCTTCAAATTCATTAATCATTTCTTCAGATGTACAGGTCTACTAATTTTACTTCTAGAGTAGGCAATTTTTCTTTTGCATTTACTTCAACCATAATCTGTCTTCATTTCTGCCCAGAAAAAGACAGAGTTTGCAGCTAGGGCGTTCTAGAGGGTAAATTTAATTTTCAGAATATAAATATATTATATTGTTTCATTGAAAAAATAAAAAATAATAAAAATAAATGAATTCATTAATTGCTTAGAAAAAAAATATCAGGTGAGCCTCTATGCCGTTTTCGTATTCTCTTCTGCAGAACTGCGTTTGTGAGAGAGCCTCTGTCTAGTTTCTTTCGTTGCCCCATTTGTTTTCAAAAGCACCAAGAGGTCCAAGAATAGGAGCAGGAGTTGAGGAAGGGGAGTGGTTTTGAACTCCCTCTGTAGCTGTTATTTGTAGTTCTTAGGTTTGAAATAATCTCATGCTAGCCCAAATTCTTTCTTTAGCTATTCGTTAAAAGGTTACTTGACATTTATTGATTTCTTTTCCTGGTATTGAGGTCTCACTTTCCTCCTACTTTGCTCCTCCAGCTGGGATTTACAGTTGCTCTTTTCTTAAAGGTACCCATCTTTCCCTAGATTGCATGCTCTTTTAGTCAGTTTTCATTGCCGCTACCAAAAGTCCTGATAAGAATAGTTTTAGAGGAGGAAGTTTATTTGAGGGTCATGGTTTCAGAAGTCTCAGTCTGTAGAGAGCAGGCTGCATTCCTGGGGGCTTGAAGTGAGGCTGAACATCATGGCAGAAGAGTGTGGTGGAGGAAAATAGCTCAGGGTATTGCAATCAGGAAGCACAGAGAGGGACTCCCCTGGACAGATACGAAAATCATACCCCAAAGTCATGCCCTTAATGATCCACTCACTCCATGCACACCCTCCTTGCCTTCAGGTACCATCCAATTCATCCCTATCAGAGGATTAATTCACTGATTCAGTTAAAGATGTCATAACCCAATCATTTCACCTCTAAGCCTTCTTGCATTGTCTCACACATGAATTTTTTGGGGAAACCTAGTATCCAAACCACAACACATGCTAAATACAGCTCTCCAAAGAATTCAAAAAAGTTATGATTCTTTAAATTTCCTGTTTTCTTTTTTGCTGTTGTTAGAATGGGAGCATCATTCATCATAGCTTAACGGAAGACAAAAATCCTCAGTTTCATTTTATGACTGCTAATTGATCACTTGTGATCTATTAGAAGAAAGTAATCAGTTTCTTTGAAAGAAAATCATGATGGTTTTACCTTGGTAAATGAGCACATTTAACCACTACTGCTCTCAGCACAAGAAGAGTTAAATGGCCCAGAAGTTATATATTTCAAATCTGATAAGGACATTTGCAACAATTATCTTTGAGAACTGAAAAAAAATCAAGTTTAGTTACTTTTAATTTTTGAACTTTACATTTGTTCACATTTTTAAATAAAAATTTAAAAGGTTAACCAGTGAATAAAGTAGATGAAGACATATCTTTAAATTCTAATAATCACATCTCACAAGAAAAAAATAGTTCATTCTCATTAAAGCTCTTCCTTAGTGTTAGCCTTCACTCTGTGAAATTATTCATGTTAGTCTAAATAAAGATATTAAAAAATGAATTTAAACTTCTTAAAAGCCTCTATACTCAGGTTCAGATTCCATAGGTCTAGTTTTAATTGCTGGATGGGGGTTTCCGTTTTTGTTTCAATTTCTTCCCACTTTTCTTTATGGAAAGCTTCACTTTCCCCAATGCATTGTGACAATAAACTCGGTCCTTTATTATCTCTTTAAACCAGGTTTTTATAATGCTTTTCGACTCTTGTTTTTTTCTCCTTTTTGAATAGAGACATAAACCCCAATATTTTGTATGTGTTCATATGATCTTTGAAGAAAGTATCAATATTTTTTCACTTAAAAGTTACTTGAAGCATACATTCAGTGCTTTTGGTAAAGAATAAATGCTTTAGTAAGTGTGGGGCATATTCCTGTGCAATAGAAATTAAAAATCATTGGCTTGAACATAAAATTTTCTTTAAAAATGTTTTAATTGGTGATGTTTTTCAATGCACTGACTGTGATTGTAACTCACACATAATAAATAGAATAATAAGACACTTTTATGGTTGCTTACTAAAAGGAAGGTGCCCAGGGAACATATGATCTGATCAACTACTGGGAAGTGTGTATTGGACCCAAACATGAGCACAGACAACATCTCCAGACTGGAGAGATCTACGCACCTCCAAGCACTTCTGGAGAGCTTTTAGTGAAGAAAACAGCTAACCTAATGCTGGTATGCGGTGAAGCACCAACCTGAGGTTCTACCTGAGGAAAAACATGCAGGCCTATCTCTCAGATGAGAAAACAGCAAGGAAGGGTCCTTACGCTAGGTCCTCACCAGCTCCCAACTCTCCATGATTTGGCTTTACTGATCTATTGCATTAACATTGAACAAATTCATTTGTTATGCTATCACTATTCCATAAATCATAGGATACATTTTAATTCTAAATGCATTCGCAAGTTATTTTGTTAAACATAAAGCTACATAGGTTCCCATATTTATATTTCAAGAAAGATATTTCTGGATTCATATTTATGGTAAATTTCTACTTAATACTAATTTGTTTTATCTCATTCTGGGAAAAAAAGTTACTTTTAAAGTAGCTTTCTTATGATTCTTTAGCCTCTTCCTCCATCTCACTTGGATGTTGTCGTGCTATTCTATCACCTTCCAGCACCTGATTTAATGATCTGGTGCATCATTCATATCAACAGCATAATTAAAAAATCCACCCTTATCCCTTTGTTTTCCTCTAGTAGAAAACCAGACTTGGAAGTGCAGGCCATAAATTGGACAGATTCTATTATTGACTTTCTCAAACTTGGAAATGCATACCCCAAGTACTACAGAAAGCTTTGTAATACAAATCACTTGGCTTTGAAGTCAGGCAGTTTTATAAAATCGCTGGTTCTGAATTTTGTCTTTTAACTTTGGAAATTTTAGTCAACTTAATTGAAAAGCGGTTTCCTTACATAAAACAGGCATATTAATAGTATCTATATCTCTGAGTAATGTGGAAGACTGAATTATAAAACACCTATAAGACACATTACAAAATGGAAGTTTTAAGATAAAATTCAATTGCCTGCTTTCACGGGCTGGTGAGACCAGAGTTTCCTATGCTTCTGCTGGCTGGTGGGGTCTGTCCAAGGCCCAGATATGTTGCAGCTCTTCATGGGTGGCAGAGCCCTCCAGTGCTGTAGTAGACTTCAGCAGGCCAGTAGCCCAGCAGGCCAGCAGCCCAGCATCAATATCTTCTTCATTCTGGGTTCTTGTCTTATGCATTTGAAGGATGAAATCCACAGACCAGGATGAGTGAATGGAAGAGTGATTTACTAAAGGAACAGGAACAATACTCTCACAGGGTACAGGAGGAGACCTGGATAGATGTTCTCTCCTAAATGTGCTCAACTAAGGGTTTATATAGCACTTGGGTCACTGCAATTGACCCAAACTTATGCAAATTAAGATTTGAGAAAAGTATTAATGCTATTGGTTCAATCTTATGCTAATTAGGGTTTGGAAACTACTAATGCTATTGGTCCAATCTATGCTAAAATAATGGATTGGAAACCCATCGATGCCATTGATCAAATTTCAAGTCTGAATTTTCATTTAGGTTTGCTTTGCTTTCATTTTCTGCGGGAAGCAGGAGGTTGACCAGTGAACCATGCATGCTTAGGAGGGGGGCACTGTGGCCCTGCAGCCCTGTGAAGCCAGTTTTTGCAGCAGGTGTCTGGAGGTGGCCAGGCTTGGTCACTGAACAATGACAGGTAAGCCTCCGCACTCCTTGACTCGCCTGAGTGCTGACTCACCTTTCTGCAGGGCCACTTCCCGTGCATGTCCAGCTCCATGCAGTTGTGGGCTATGCTTGCTACCCTGCTATCAGTGCCTGGATACAAGCCACTCTAAGGCTCCACCACTCCCTCCCTCCACTGACCTTTCTCAGCAGGGACCAATCGGCCAACTGCATGGCTTGGGTGCCCAGGAAATTGGGTCAGTAATAGGGTCTAACAGAGGATAGTTTATTTTATCCATACCGTTAATTTCTTTCTGTTCTTGATTGACTGCTGTCCTTCCTTGTTTCCCAAGGTCTAGGTAAATCCATTTTTACTTGATCAAGTAATAATCCCTGGTTACAAGATTTTTATTGAGCACTCTGACTTTAGCCAGTCATGAAAAGCCATCCTCACCTTCCAGGTTTCCTGGGAGTCTGACTGTCATAGCTGTCATATGACAGTCTTTACTGTCACATCTTCATGTTTCCAAGCCCATCATCCCTGTCTTGTCTCTGCCCGCCACCACAGTTGTTCTCTTCGCTTTGAGCGACTTGATAGAAGAAAAAAAAAGTTCTAAGGCTACTTTTTCTTTTGGAGATTGTTGTTTTGTTGTGTTCTGTTTTTCTGCAGAGGTAAGAAAATAAGAACTCTACCAAAAATCCAGCCCAGAAAAAATAACTTACTTAAGTGAAGGTTGTTTATCCGTGTCTTAGAAATAAGCTACTTAGGCTATGTTTATGCAACTTCCTCTTGAAGTGACCTTGTCACAAGGAAGCAGATCATAGCATCTAGCAAACACTCCAACACAGTGCCCAAGGGAGTTTAAGTTTTTGCCTGAAATAAAGCCTCATTATATGGAAAACCAATGGACAGTGGAAAGGAAACAGCCAAAACTCATTTTATATATACTTTTCCAAAAAAGTTGTAGTCCCTGCTGTCTTTCCATGTTTTCATGCCTAGACTTTAACTTTCATAGGAGAAGGTAATCAACTCCAGCTTTAAACTGCAGAAAAAATATTCCCAGTTTGCCCAAGAAATTCCTAAGAAAATCAATCTATTTCCATTCAGCTGTTCTTTCAACCTTGGAGTTGCTGTACTTTCTCCTTAATGCTCCTTATTTTTTAAATTCTAGAGCCGCTACATTCTATTGCCTCTGACTCCCTAACAAGCAATATCCACTACAAAGCACTTTACCAACTGATGTTTTTTAAAGATAAGGTAATTTCATCAACATGTGTAATTTTCTGCTTCCTTACAATTCATTGCCCCTGATGCCACCTCCTAAAATCACCTTTTCCCCGCCATTTAGTTCAATTTCTACAGAGCTGTTTGGAGACTCTATTATGCTAATAATGAAGCAGATAAGTACTTTACTTAAATTAGCAAACACATTAAATTACTCTGCAACCATTCTGAACTTAAGATGAAAAATCACTATCACTGCAGAAGGGGAAAGGCTTGTTTTTGTGTTTTGTCCTTCTTTGGAGAAAATCTACTATGTACCCAACACTTTCCATCTAAAGAATTAATGCTTGACTCATGAAACTCAATTTCTCCAAGAGGAAAACTGGCATATGAGAGGTAGTGACTAAGCCTGTCTCCCAATTAAAGAACTATAAAGTTATAATAATCTTTTAAATGATCTCTATGCTTCCAGTCTTGTCTCCTTCATCCACTTTCCATACCATTATCAAAGTTAAGTCTTCCATGTGAATATCAAATTGTCATTCTTCTGCTGTTTCCACTGATGGTTACCTAAAGAATATAGTCAAATGTCATCTTGGAATTCATCAGGCTTAATAATCTGTGTTCAGATCTTCTTCCTAGATTAAGCTGTTGTAACTGGCTTTCTCCAGCCATTCCTTCTCTTTTTTTTTTTTTTTTTTTTTTTTGCAATGCTGGAACCTCTGTATTCCTACTAGCATAGATTAACGACTCTACCTGTAAAGAGTTCCCCAGATGCCCTTGCTCACCCTCTATTTATCTTTTATGAATCAATTTTGTACTTAAGAAAACCTTCCCTCACCCACTCCCCAAGAATAAGTGAATTAATTCCCCAGTATAGCCCTCTAGCCATATATGGCACTTATCTCCCTGAAATGCGACCCTTGTTGACCATCAATTTTTAAAGATTGGGACTATATTTTATCCATAAAATTATGTATCACACAAAGGTTGATATGCAGGTCCACTACACACACACACATATATATAATTATGTATATATGTGTGCACATATTTATAAATCAATAGATTCATTATTAATGAATTCATTGTAAACAGTAGACTTGCACATAATATGCACCTTTTAAACACAAATAGAATAACCCAGAAAATTTTCCAGTGGCTCCTTTCGCTCACTCAGATCAAGACTGCTCAGCATGCCCTAGTTTTAGGGAAAAGTTTGAGAAAGAGTTATGGATATAAGGAATATTAATAAAATACTATTATAAAATTGTTTCAGATCCCAGATATATAGTCATTTGACAACGTTTCTCATCACAACCTTTGCTACCCTGGATTACTCTAACAGTTCTCGTGCTTTTGGATAGGAGTTAAATACTATGTATTCTCAGTTGCAAAATGTTGGCTCTGCTTTTTAGAAGTCACATTCATCACACTTTGTAGCCTGCTTAAGTTCAAACTTTTAGTTTTGGCCTAATGATTTCTCCTCTGTTTTAGTGGTCAGCAATCACCATAATTCATACCTAGGTATACAAGCTAGTCTTTGAGGTTTAGCTTCTTAAGAAAAAAAATAATAAATGTGTCTTCACAATCTTCTTTCAGAGTCAAATAACTTCTAAGCCCTAGTCAATCATATAATCCCCCAAACAAACGTTAAATCTGACGTAGAGGAATGGAGATAGAATTTTCATATACAGTCCTAACTACTGTTTCCAATTTTTGTCAGGTGGATGGAAAACACAGCATAAGGGTGTAGTGGAGGAATGCCATTTTATCCATGAAATCCAGGAAGCAGAGAGAGAAAGAAGGGACCACATAGAAGGTGCATTCTCCCAGGGCACACCTGCAGTGGCCCATCTCCTCACGCCATGACCTACCTGCCTCCAACTGGAGGCATCCATCCGGTCAGTTCATTCAAACTAGGATGGGCTGATTAGGTTGAAGCTCTCACAATCCAGGCATTTCACTTCTGAAGATTTCTGCATTGGCATAAGTGCTATTGGAGGACCCCAAGCTTTATCATCTTTCAACTTGTTTGTTTTGTCTTCACTAGATTGTAAGCTTCATGAGAATCAGAATTTTTTTCTTTTGTGTCCAATATCTAGAAAAGCATTCAATATACCTGTACTAAATGAATAAGTACATTCAGGATTGCACCATAAATCTTTAAATATGTTGGTTGTTTACTATTAAGTCAGAAGCATGTCAAAGTATATTAACATACTGCTATTGCTAGAAGTATGATGAGGCTGATTGTGAAGGCAATAAACAAATAGTTAAAAATGTCTTAGAAGCAAAGGAATACTTTACAATGACATATCAAAGTAACAGGAAACATTTTAAAAGATTTGTTTTAATTTTTTGATTGTGGATTTTGTAAGTGTTGCTGTGCTCTTAGAGATTTCCCTCTTGCCCAGCCAACAAGTATGTTTATGTTAATTATTCTGTGTCAACATCATTATATCCAAGAAAACGATGAGTGTGGTGTTTTGCTAAAATTATGTCTCATCATTGTGTTGCTTCAAGCTGAACTGGTTGCCCCCCATAGCCCTGCATGCCTGATAAACAGCTTACCATCCTAATCTTCTTTTTCTGTTGTTTTGGGATTCCATACGCTGTTTTATTCTGTTGGTTCTCCTGTTTGTGTCTTCAATGGCTCACTGTCCCTTAGTTTACTGACTTATTTGTTGGATGCTCTATCTCCTGGAAACTTACTGGCAAAAAGTACACAGGAACTACATTTCTTAAAACTTTCATGCCTGAAAATACTTTGGGGAGAGTGCCCAGGGACAGCATCTTTAAGCATTTGCTCTGGAACTGCTGGCTATTTCTGAGAGGTTTTTTTATCTCTTGTCTGGATGATAAAGTTCTGGCTTCCAGCATTCTGGGAGGTGAGAGGAGGGAGGAGGGCCAAGATACAGCATTGAATATGTATAAGATCATTTGATACCCGTGTTTTCAACAAGAAACCCAAGGTTTTAACTGTTTCCTTAGATTTCCAAGACAAAATTTTTATGTTTTCTGTTTAGGGAAAAAAAGAAAACTTCCATAATTCTGGTAAGGTGAGGGGGAAGCAATACCCAAAGGCATGAAGTGTGGGAGGCGTTTAGGGGTCCGACACTTATGTAAATATCTTTCATCTAAACCTTCCTTATACTGGTCCATTTTCTATCTCAATTACCAGGGGATTTGGGGATTCACATTTTAAGAGCCCATTGAAAGTTCTTCGAGAAAAGAAGAAATTTTCCCTCAATGCTGTTAATGTTTGTTACCTCAATTTTGTAATTCAAATTTGCCTCCTCCATCCACTTTCTAGTTTCCTTTACTCTCTTTTGTGGCTTAATATATTAAACACAAATTGTTAAAGGACTTTCCCCGTTTAATGGAGGTGTGAAACTTAAACTAGATTTATATGGTCAATATGTTTATAACCTACAACTATAATATTCATTCTCTTAATTTCTATAATTTAAAAACTTGAATTAATAACACTGACATCATATCCAAGCTGTGTATTGTACAGTTTTTTTGCCTACATTTATTCACTGATAAACATCAAGAAAAAGAAAATACTTGTTATTTTTTCTGTAATGTTTTATGGCCTATGTGATGCTTACAAAACAACTAAATGACTAATTGAACATTTCACTTTCATCTCAATATTTTTATCTAACTTACATGCAGGCTTTATTCTGAGAGCTTTTGACTTTTATGAAAAGAAAAATGTTTTCAGTTCCCTAATGCATCTCTCTCTTCCCATCCTCCAGGACCCTATTGTTTTCATGTCTTGACCTTTAGTTTCTTAATCCTTTATTTACAAAAATAAATTTCTGATAAAATATTAAAGTGCTATTTTAGTAATTTAGACTTCCACTTTAAATAAACTTATCACAAAAGCTTTAAAAACACTAAATATAAATGTCAGGTAGTTGTAGGTATTTGAAGTTTCTTTTCTGCTTATAATCACATTACATAGAGCAGTCACAATAATTGATCTTATCTCTGTGAATATTACAGAGCATTTATATTATAGGACTATCTGGGACTAGTGATGCTGTTGTTCTGGCTGAAGAACTCCCAAGAAAATTTAGAAGAGAAGCCAGAAGTGAAGAGTATGTCAGAGCTCACAAAAAGCTGAGTTTGAAAATTAATGAGGCTCTACTTTTCACTCATATAAATAAAATACCAGGGAAAACCTATTTATAAATAAGAGTTTATCTTTGAAGTTTGAAAAGGCATTTCTCTTAAGTCAGAAAAGATTTAAGATGATCTGAATCGATTAATTCTTTTACTTTCACTGTACACACCAAGAGTGTGGAGTCTGACATTCTAGTAACAACCAAATTCTGCTTTTATTCAATTATTCACCTGTAACCCAATTATAATATCATTCTTCCTAAACTAACATGTAAAATCTCAGCTGAGATTTGACTGGCTTGATCCATCCTTTACCTTCTTATAATCCTTTTTGTACAATCATTGTTCCTATAATATAATTATATTATTTTTTGTCCTGAAATCCTTATTTCTATTACTAACTCATTTTGCAGTTGCTTAGAACTCACCGAAATATGGGTTTTTTTAAAGTATATGTATACTTTACTGTATATATTATCAAATACAGCCAAATCAAATGAAATTGTGGTTTCAAACTGTCAAACATTTTCAAAATTCAGGACAGATATTTCATGTTGCCTCTTATTATTAAAGTATGAAATTCCATCCACAATAGTTCTGACTATGTCATGCTGTTGGTTTTTCCTGTTTATAGAAAGACTGCTCTATTAACATTGACCTCTGCCCCTTTTTTCATCTGCCTTGCAATCACTTCCACTTCAATTATATCAAAGGGATTTTCAGGCATCATAAAGAGGACACAGGGAGCTTTTCATCTCTCAGAAAAGGAAGTCATGTCCTCAGTATAACAGTAATATTCACACGTTACAAAACTTAACATATTCAATAAAAATGCTTTCCAAGAATTTTCCACTTTTATAACTTTTTATTTATTAACACATATTAAAAGTTCACATTAATGAGATTCACTGTGATATTTACACACATGCATACAGCTGAATTGATCATAACCAAACAGGAAATTTAAGGAAGTATGTAGGTGTGTAAAATGCAAATATCATTTATACTCTTTCTTCTTTTTCCATAGATTTATAGATTTAATACTT
The DNA here is from genome assembly GCA_004027875.1 of Aplodontia rufa. Lineage (NCBI taxonomy): Eukaryota > Metazoa > Chordata > Mammalia > Rodentia > Aplodontiidae > Aplodontia > Aplodontia rufa. Next base: position 14,333 of record PVKS010030297.1, on the reverse strand, counting down.
TTTTATCATCAACTGTGAAGGCTTCAAAATATTGTTAAAAGAAATTAAAGAAGATCTAAATAACTGTGAAAGCATCTCATATTAATGGATCAAAAAATCCATTGGGGTATAGGAGTATATCCCAAACTGATTTATGTATTAAATCCCATCTCTATCAGAATCCCAGTTACATTCTTTGTGGAAATTGACAAATTGATCTTAAAATCCTTATGGAAACTCAAGGAACCCAAAATTTTCAAAACAATCTTAAAAGATCAAACAAAATTGGAGTTCTCACACTTCCCAGTTTCAACACTTAATTAAAAACTACACTAATCAAGATTTGTATAAGGATAGACATATTGATGAGCAGAGTAAAATTGAGGGTGCAGAAATAAATTCATATATTTATATTCAGTTGACTTTGGGCAAATGTGTTAAGATTCTCTCATGGGATAAAAGTAGTCATTTTAACAAATGTTATTGGAACAACTGGATTTTAAAATGCAAATGATTGATGTTGGACTCTTATCTCATTCCATTTACATAATACATCAAAATCCAAATGTAATAGCTAAACTATATGACTTTTAAAATAAAACTAGGAGTAAATCTTTGG
>PVKS010030297.1:0-13635 GCA_004027875.1 Aplodontia rufa | reverse complement strand
GAATATACAAAAAGCTCTCACAATTCAATAATAAAAATAAAAACAATCATCCAACTAAAACACAGGTAAAAGACCTTAATTTCTCCAAAGACTACACAATGGCTAATAACCACACACACTAAAAAAAAAAAAAAAAGTCAACATTGTTAGTTATCATGGAAATACAAACCAAAACCATAATGCAATATCATTTTACACCCACCATTATAAAAAACCAAAAAGGGGTTAATACTTATTTGTTAGGGTGGGGAGAAATTGAAACACTAATATGTTGCTGATGGGCACATAAAATGGCAGAACTGCTTTGGAAAACAGTGTGGCATTTCCTGAAATAGTTAAACACAGAGTTACCATTTAAACCAGAAATTTACTCTTGGTGTATATTCAAGAAAAATAACAACATATGCCAAAATAAAAACATGCACATGGATGTCCACAGCAGCATTATTCATAAGAGCTAAATCGTGGAAACAATCTAAAGTTTATAAACTGATGAATGGGGAACAAAATGTGGACTATTTTTCAGCCTTAAAAAGGAATAAAATATTAATACATGTTACAATATATATGTAAAAAGGAATAAAATATTAATACATTACCAAAAAAAACCTTTTTTATGTGGAAGTTTCAAAGAGGTTGGAAAAAATCATTTTATAAATAGCATCTGATAAAATCTTATCAACTAAGTGGATTTTTCTATCCTTGAAAAAATTTAAACACCCAAACAAGGAAAACAAATAAAACTAGGCATATTCATCATGCATGGCCTGGAATAACCAAGAGGAAGAAAGTAATAAAAGTCAAATTACAAGTCAGTTAATAAATAAATAAATAAATATCAGAAAGTAATAGATACAATTTCATAACTTTATGCAGAGTACGGAGAGGATAATATGTAGACAAACAAAGGGGGAACCATATATGTGATGGGGCAGAGATGAATCACCCACAAAAAGAGAAAGTTCCACCCTAATGTTTGATCTACTGGGAATGTTAGTAATACTTGGTAGACCAGGGCACCAACCACTAGAAAACTGAAGAAAGTAGTTAAAAGTGTGTGGTAACGGACTTTGACGCTGCTTGGGAAGGTTCTGCCTCTGGGGAGGAGTGAGTAATTTAAAAAAGCAAGGCTTGGCAGTGAAAGAAAAGAAGTAAATGACAGTGGAAGTTTAGAGACAAAAGCAGAAAGGCAGTAACAGAACACGCATCATGTCTTTGCTCTGCAGTCAAGCCAAAACCAACCAACAAAATAAACAAAGTTTGCCAATCAAGAAACTGCACTTTTGATCAAATGTGTACATCTGAGATAGGATACCCAGTAAGCTAATTAAACTGCTCTCTTTTGTGCAGATAATCTGTTATAGCTAATCCAGAAAAGTATAAAATATTTCAATTTGACCCAAAAAAGGTATATAATGTCCACTTAATGGTACTATAATAAAAGAAACAAAAACTCAAAATATTTCAGTTGTTGAAAATTACCAACCCCAAACAACTCTAGAGGAACCTTTTAATATACATCTCAGTTTGAATTAAATACGCTTAGCCGACACTGGGAAACATGGACAACCAACGCAAATAAAAAATTCAAATATTATAAAATTTATCACAAATGAAACATATGAAATGTATAGAATGAACTCATAAAAGACATTGAAGGATTAAAAATCATTTTAGAAATGAAGGTTGAATAATAAGATGCCTAAAGGAGGAGCTAGTGCAATAGTTCAGCGGTTACAGTGTTTGCCTGGCATACGTGAGGACACAAGTTCAAACCCCAGCACCACATACACAACGAAGTGTTGTAGCAATGAAAGTCACATGAGAAACTAAATACAATTGATTCTCTCTTTCTCTCTCACTCTCCCTCTCTCTTAAAAAAAAAAAAAATCCTACAGGAAAATGGATAAAAGAAAAAAAATCTATTAAAAGTCACGAAACAAAAGAAAACACACCAAGAAAATAAAAAGAAAAAAATTTAAGAGGCAAAGTATCACTGGGAAATTGATAGAGTTAGAAGTAGGTAAAGTTCTAGAGAACATTTATTTAGAGTTTTGAGGATTTAAAACAAGACAATGGATCACAAATGAATTTAGCCCTATAAACTAAAAACAGCTTTCTGGAAATAGAGGAAAATCATACTCTACATATTGGAAAGCTCATCCAGAAAGGTCAATTCTAAAATATGTCTTAACAAAACTAATTGACATAAAAATGAAAATAATCTTTTGGTCTCTAAGCAAAAACATCAGATCAAATATAAAAAAAAAATCAGGTTGGTTTAGCATATTCCTGAAACACACTGCAAGATATTAATAGAGGTCCATTTAAAAATTTTAGAGAAAATCATTCTGAGGGAAGACTTTTATATTCATTCAATAAAAGATTTCACCAGGATTCCATCCAGAGGAAAAGGCTTTGCCTCCAGAGGTTTTGATGCCCACACTGTCACCACAGCAACGTGGCACTGTTGTTCCGTGAATGAGGTTGGATTCAGGGTAGGAGCTTGAAAGAAAATGCAGAAAAGATTAAAACAGATTCTCCCTCTCCATGCTCTGGCTTCACAACAATCCAGACCGCTTCCCATGAAGATGCAGTTTTCATGGGGTTTAGAGTTTACAGTATGCATCTGTTTCATAAATTCCCAAGTTGGCCTAAACGTGGATCAAAACAGAAATACAGATGGAGAAAAAAATATAAATAGGAAATTATTTACTGCTGTCTTAGTTATTCTTCAAGTTTCGCATTCCTACCCCCAATCTACCTGCTTTTACTCACTTGGCGGAATTCCCAGGTACTTGCTTTTAGTGTTTTTCCCAGAGTTCTCAATTGCAATCCGTGGGACAGAGAGGCTACAGTGGGTTTATTCTATCTTGATTGGAAGCAGAAATCCAGACCTTCCTGCTTCACTGCAGCCATCTCTTTTACTAACTAGATAGAACAGCACTTAAACCGCAGGGCTGCTGGAGACCCTGCCATAGCCTCAAATCCTTTAACTATTCCTTCTAAATTATATATTGTAAAAGGATTCTCATTCCATTCAAATCACAGGAAAACTTAATTTACATGAAAATCAAAACAAGAAAGCACCCAGTGTTAGATGACTATTTTGGAAATGGATTTGGCAAATGATTTTCATACAATATGAAATAATTGAAGACTACATAATTCTGTTCTTTTGCTTACTCAGGGCCTTTGGACATAACCTACAATTTCTTATGCCGCTTCTATACTGTATTACTGAGTTTTTAAGGACACACTTATTTTCAAGAGGTAATTGAGATTCTAAGAAGAATAAAAAGAACTTCAAATATCTCAAAATAAAAATGGCCATATTTTACATTTGTTATTTCCACCTATTTATAGTGTTTATACTAAGTAGAAATTTATACATTGGTTTTTATTCATAAAACTAACTTTTTTATTCTTATCCAGGAAGGCAATAGTGAATAAGAATAAATACTATCTTTAGGTTAAATTATTAGGAAAGTAAAAATAATAATAAGAAGAATTTACTGAAGGACATTGCCTTGCTGGATTATAAAATTGCACACCGTTTTGAATAACAACTGAATTATAAGGCATTCCAGAGGTGCTGAAAGCAACTTAAACAAAATTGAATAACCGAATTAAATAAGCAATTGAATTAAATAAGGAAAGATATATAAAATGTATTACAATTTCTGAAATGGTAGATCAAACTTAACTATTATTTTTATCTGCTGGGATTTATAGTGTGTTAAAGCTCATGCTCCCTTAATTCTAGCCCACTCTTTTTACTGATTCTTTGCTATTTGAATTTGCTTTCTCCAGACTTGACCTCTCCACTTCTTCTCCACCTTTCCACTAACACAATCATATAATTATGTCAGTACCTTACATTAAACATTTTAATCATCCTCAATTACCAACAAACCAAATTTGAGGGTTGGTATTATGTAAATGAAGCTTCATCTTTTGCAATCACACTTATTGCTCTTATTCTGTAGACACTGAAAATACTTGCCGTTCGGGGCTGGAGCGGTGGCTTAGCGGTTTCGGCGCTTGCCTGGCAAGCACGAGGACCCGGGTTCAAACCCCAGCACCACGTACACAACTGAGTGTTGGAGCAACTAAGGCTATGTGAAAAACTAAATAAAGTTGTTTCACTCTTTCTCTGTCTCTCTCACTGTCCCTCTCTCTTTAAAAAAAAAAAAATACTTGCCGTTCCTAGTACATCATATGCCCTTTCAAACCTCTTGCATTATCACACCCTGCTTCATCTTCCATCTGATTCTTCTGGTGAACCATTATTTATCTTTGAAGATGCATCTGTCATGTCTTCCTTGATGAACTCAGAAAAAGCTAGAAAATTACACTGTTCTCATCTTATCACAAAACATTGTGTTTTCAGCTCACAATGCTTTTTATTCTTACATCTTACTTTCCAAAGACCTATTCAGGATGAGTCAAGCATTCAACACATGTTAATTGAATGATATGTGAGAGAAGGAAAAATGAAGACAGGAAAGATTTTTCTTAGTTTGTACAGCACTTTTTCTATGACAATTTCTATGAGAGATTTCTCCTACATCTTAAATGATAGCTGAAATTTTTTTTAAAGAAAGGGACAGTGAGAGAGAGAGAAAGAGAGAGAGAGTGTGTGTGAGAGAGAGAGAGAGCGAGCGAGAGAGCGAAATAATTTTTGTTTAGTTTTTCATGTGGCCTTTGCTGCTATGACACTTAGTTGTGTATGTGGGTGCTGGGACATTTCCATGTGCTGGGAAATTGCTGTAACTGAGCCACCACTCCAGCCCCTCTCACCACTTTTCAATTAATTTATTTTGTCCTTTCAGAAATGCATACAGAAGATCCTTACTGCCTGGATCAATACAATACAGAGCATGCAGAGTTCATCCTCTTCTTTTTTTAATCACCGTTATTCTACATGTTCAATGATATACTAGAATGTGGCTATTACATAAAAAAAAAAAAAAGTAGTTTGAGGGACTAAAGTACTCGAAATTTTTCAACATGAAAACCAGCATTTCTTATGATCATTTTTAGTACTTGACCCTCTGTTTTCTGGATTTTTCTTGAGTTGTATTCATAAACCTAAAACAGATTCCAAGAAAAATACATCCAACTTTTTAAGACTTCCTGATAGATGATTGTGTCTTGATAGCTGATATCATTTGTGGAGCCAAAATTATTAATGAGTATATTCTTTCCCAGTTTTCTTCTAAGACCTTTGCCAGTATTATTTTTTGAGAGAGAGAGAGAGAGAGAGAAGGAGATATTAAGAGAGAGAGAGAGAGAATTAGTTGTATTTTTTTTCATTTGGTTTTGTTTCTAGGACATTTAGTTTTTTTAAAGGTTTGAACCTGGGTCCTTGCGCATGTCAGGCAAGCCCTCTAACACTGAGCCACCACTCCAGCTCCTGCCAGTATTATTTTTATAGCACCATGCATTCCTCAACTTTACACTTATTGTAAAATTATGATGCTGCAGTGAATGTCATTATCATCATTGTGTGAAAGTGGTAAGTAAAAACACATACTAGTAACTTAAGGTAAAGAACTTGGTCCCTTGAGACCTGTTAGTTTCTTTGATTGTGGAAGAAAAGACCTTTTCTGCTTTATCCCCAGAGTGCTATCTCCATGATTTGTGTCACCATCAACTCTGAAGAATTTTCTAGCCCTCTGGGACATGGAAAACCATATTCTTATTTTGAACGTGTTTAGTGTTATAGTGTTAAATCAAACTAATGTATGTCTATTATGTTGCTGCTGAGTATGTTTTTACCACACAGTGAATCCTAAACTTGCATATTATGATCACTTATTTATGGCATCCAGTTTACATTAGGTGGCAACATATTAATGTAGCCATTTATTAATAATAACAAAGGAAATATTTCCTTGATTTCTCTCTCTCTCTCTCTTTCCCTCTCACTGTGCATGTCTGTATGTGTGTTATTCTCGCTTTTTAAGAAAGAGTTTGGATTTTTAGTGTTCTGAAGGAATTATTTCATTGGGAGGAAATATAAAAAGAGAGAGAAAAACTGGTGAAGGCAGCATCACTAAATGAGGGAGAGGGAATGGGATCCAGAGCCAAGTGGAAAGGTGGGTAGAGAAAGGCTTAGTAGAATTTTACCCCAAGACACAGGAAAGAAAAAGGAAATTAAGTAAGGAAAACATAGGTTTAAGGATTTGAGAAGAAGAAACTAATATCTGGTTTGTTTGTTTGTTTTGCTTATTCTTTCCTTTGAATATAAAATGAGATCACTGACTACGTATGAAGGAGAAGAGAGATGCTGGAAGTTAGAGGAGAAAAGGTGAAATTGTTTTCTCAGAAAGTAGAAAACTAAATTAACTAGGAAAACACAGGTTTTCAGTGCCAAATCCTACTTTAAATCTGTCGTTGTATGATTAAATTTGAAGTGTTTGCTTTGGTTTTTGAGCTCTTCCCAATATGGTCAGCTGTTCCAGTGCTAGTATAAAGTCAGCAAATGAGTGGATAAACTCATGGTTGGAATTTTGTCAGATGAGGGTGACCCGGAGAGAAAGAAGTTAGTAGAGGCAGGTCAGTGGTTCTTGTGACTAATCATTGGGCTTCAGAAGTTTGTGGATTAAAATCCTAGCTTTTCATGCTAGGAAGTTGCTGATACACATCAGCTTCATCCATATTTGTTGGTTGACAAATAGAATCTAAAAATCAAATAGACTCTAAGTGAAAGAAAACGAAGATGAAACTATGATTATTGAAAGTTTGAAGCTGGTGACAGCAACAAATAGAAGATCCTAATGAGAATGAAGGGTTATTGAAATGGGCACCAGAGTTGAGTAACTGGAAAACTCAACAGTGGTTTGAGGAACAGGATGCTTAAAATCACAAGTTTGGATGAGGTATGGTGGTTATGTCCACGATAAGTGGAAGTTGAAATGGATTGGGAGTATATATGCACAAATATATACACATATGTATATTCATGTATATTATTTTATATATTATACATATAATTCAATATTTAATTCAATGTATTCAATATTCTTAATATTTTAATTAATTAAAATTATTATGAAATTAAAAGATTGTAGTATTACAATTAGAGTATTCTCAATAACTAAGAAGGCATACCTGGGAGGTTGGTGGAAGTGGTAGAAGATAAGGTCTCATAGTGGCCTACACATCAAAGTATGAGAGGGTTTTGAGGACAAGGAAAATCAAGCAGAGCACTTGTTCCATACTCTGAGGAAAATGGATACACAAAATGTAAGGGGGAAAATGGACACATTTGAGAGACTACAGAAAAACTAATATGATTATTGGACAAGGAGTAAGCAAACCTTACAGAAAGACTAAAAATAGAGGGTGAAGATAATGGGTGAATTCTGAAAGGGGTGAGAGTCCTAGAGGGTCACAATCAGGAGCTTAGGAGACCAGGGAGAAGGAAAAGATTTAAAATGTACACAAGTTATGTGGACAAAATTTTGGGTGATAGAAGATAGAATCTATGCTCAAAATACAAGGCAAGATGACCTTGACTTTGATAACTCTAAAAATCCTAATTACATTCTTCCACTTAATACTGGCCTTTATTCAATTTGAAGTGATGATGTTGGCAATATCCAGTCTGGTGAAGAGTAAATTTACCAGAAACATATAATTTCTAACTGACTTCAATCATTCACAAATCATTTGCCATAACGCTTATTGCATTGTTAAAGTTAACTGATAAGTGAAAGTTGTCAAAGCCAAAAATTATTATTAATCAGGCATAAAACCAGGACTCATCCAAAAATCAGTGCTTTCATTCAAACTAGTTTTTTATTTCTTGATGACTTAAAGTCTTAGAAAATCTCAAATGTATACAAGATTGTGAAGAGCTGATTATCATTAAATATGAAATACCCATATACACTACATCTGACTATTGTCTTGCCCATTTATCTGAAAATGTTCATCTATTCTTTTGTTTCCAGAAATACTAGACATTTCACTGTTTAAAAGTCACTAAGGGGGGGGTTCCAACATGGTGACCTGAAGGGAGGCAGCATTTCCTGAGGCTCCAGGTCTGCTTGGGAAAATTCCAGAGCATCCTCAATTTTCCAAGTGTGTCCAGGGGAATCTATATTTGAACTTCTAGTACCAGTTTGTGAAGCATTTGTAAGGAGCTGAGTCTTGGGAGTTTCCTGAGAAGGAAAAAGAAGGGGTGGGGGATTTTCCCCCTCCCACCAGGGACACAGAAGGCTGCCTGTGCTGACTTCCTGCCAGAAAGATTTCTGTCTGCCCTGCCAGGAGTGCTGTGGTTCGGCTGTTTGCTTGGTGTTAGCAGAGCCACCGTAGGAGCAGGAGAGATAGGGGGTTTTTGCCTGTTCAGACAGGAATGGTGGCCGGCTCCCTTTCATTCCACGCACTCGCTGGTCACAATCCTGGACCGGCTGCAGGGGCGGGGCTGCAAGCAGCAGCAGCTGATGCAGCGGGTCTGAGCGGAGACACAGATTTCATTGCTGATCCCATCCCATCCCAAACTAAGCAGACACCTGCCAAGCTCGCACTCTGTGGGGAGCAGAGCTGTGCTGGGAGACGGATGGCTTGGGTGCCTGGTGGCTGGCCACCATTTGAAGTCCCAGGACACAGTTTCCGAATGGCTGCAGGGGCGGGGCTACGGAGTGACTGTCTGAGCGAGGAGAGATAGGGGGGAATTTGTTCTGCCAGGAATGGTGGCCAGCTCCCTTACATCCTCCGAGCTTGCTGGTCACAATTCTAGACCGGCTGCAGCGGCAGGGCTGCCAGCAGCAGCAGCTGGGTAAGCGGATACAAGCAGAGCCACAGATACCGTCACTGATCCGGTCCCATTCCTAACTAAAACAGTCATCTGCCAAGCTCACACTGTGGAGGGGTGATACTTGTGCCTAAAGACGGCCCGCTGGGGGCCACAGACGGAAAGACATTCATATTGAAACCCAGAAGGACAGTGACCATCTCCTATCAGAGGTCCCAGAGATGCCCTCTTGTCTATAGATCCAAGTATTCATTAAGAATTTTTTTTCCTTTTACTTTTTTATTTTAAAATTTCTTAATTTATTATTATTTTTATTTTATTTTTTTTTATTATACAGATTTTTTTTCTTTTTTCCTTTCTTGCTTTACGGTCAATACTGAAGTTGGTGTTGGAGAATGTAAATATTTTTCAAGTGTATGTATTGGTGATTGGCTACTAATTTCTCTAAGTCTTCTTAATCCTTACTGCTACCCCTATAACATAGGGTTCCAATCAGGAAAATGTTTCATGATAGCAAGATAGACTCAGCCTCTGGAGAGTGAAGATAACCACACCCCATACTAACCTCTTCCTCCCCTGTACTCTGATAATCCCTAAATATAATCATTTTTCTCTCACCCTCACCCAAAGTCTTTACCCTTCCTGCATCCCATCAGCTCTCGAAGAACGAGAGCTATGCAGAGTTCATCCTCAGACAATGAGGATAGGCTAAATAATGTTGAATTCAAAGAAGATAAGCAGGATAAACAACTTATATTACATAATCAGAACTTCCAAGTAATATTTGATGAGATGAGGCATAATAATCTGAGAATCATTGGCCTAGAGGAAAACTCTGAACAGCAAACAAGAGGCTTAAAGAACTTTTTAAGCAAAATCATAAGTGAGAACTTTCCTCATTTTACTATCGATCCGGATTGTCACATCCAAGATGCTTATAGAACTCCAAATAGACCTAATCAATTGAAAAACTCACCAAGATATATCATATACAAAATGAATAACAGAGAAATTAAGGAGAGAATTCTAAAAGCTGCTAGAGGAAATCCCCAAATCACATTCAGAGGCAAACCAATTCAGATCACTATGGATTTTTCAGAGCAAACAATGAAGGCCAGAAAGGCTTGGAACAATATCTTTCAAGTGTTACAAAATAACAACTTCAACCCAAAGATAATATATCCGGCAAAACTCAGCTTCAAATGTGAAGGGGAAATTAAATACTTCAACGATAAACTCAAGCTAGCAAGATACATGAACACAAATCCTGGTCTCAGAACATTCTCAAAGATTTTCTCCATTCGGAAGATAATGCCATTGATACGCTAAATCCTTAAACAAGGACAAGTCAATAATCATACTATACAAAAACTGACTTTCAAGATGATCAAAACTCCGTAATCGATACAAAGTCTGTGAACCAGCCTCCCATATCTATTCTATCCTTGAATGTGAATGGTCTCAATGCCCCAATTAAAAGACACAGACTGACCCACTGGATCAAAAAACAAAATCCAACAATATGTTGCCTGCAAGAGACACATTTGACACTCAAAAATAGACACAGGCTGAAAGTGAAAGGATGGCAAAACATCTACCAGGCCTGTGGCCCAAAAAAGCAAGCCAGTGTAGCGATTCTAATTTCTGACAAAATTAATTTCCAAATAAAACTAGTCAGAAAGTACAAAGAGGGCAACTTTATCATACTAAAAGGGACAGTCCATCAAGAAGATATAACAATAATCAACATTTATGCCCCCAATTACAACCCCACCCAAATACATGGAAAAAATACTTAAGGACATTAATTCCCTCATCGATCTCAACACAATAATTCTGGGGGTCTTCAACACACCACTATCAACTCTACACAGATCATCAAAACAAAAATTCAATAAAGATGTCTCCAATCTGAACTACTCCATCAAACAATTGGGCTTAACAAACATTTACAGAATATTCCATCCTAAGACAGCTGAATTTACCTTCTTCTCATTGGCCCATGGATCCTTCTCTAAAATAGACCACATCCTAGTTCACTGGGATAATCTTAGTAAATATAAAAAAGTGGCTATAATCCCATGTATTCTGTCAGATCATAATGCTATGATCTTAGCAATCAACAACAAGAGAAACAACAGAAATTATTTAAATACTTGAAAAATTGAATAATTACCTCTTAAACGAAGGATGGGTGAAAGAGGAAATGAGAACAGAGATAAAGAAGTTTTTGGAATTGAACGAGAATGAGGAAACAACATACAGAAACCTCTGAGACAGTATGAAGGCTTTCTTAAGAGGTAAATTTATAGCACTTCGAGCATACATCAAAAATCTAGAAAGAGACCAGATTAATAGCCTTATGCTTCAACTCAAACAACTACAAAAGGAGGAACAGTCCAACCCTAAATCTAACAGAAGACAGAAAATTACCAAAATCAGAGCTGAAATCAATGAAATTGAGAACAAAAAACTATACAAACTATTAACAAAACTAAGAGTTGGTTCTTTGAAAGAGTGAACAAAATCGACAGACCCCTTGCCAAACTCACCAAAAGGAAGAACGAAAGGAAGCAAATCAACAAAATCAGATACGAAAATGGGGATATCACCACAGACTCATGCAAGATACAGAAGGTTATCAGAACCTATTTTGAAAACTTATACTCTGCCAAATTTGATAACCTGGAGGACATTGACAGGTTCTTGGACACACAAGATGTCCCCTCTTTAACACAGGAGGACATTGAAAACCTCAACCAACCTATCACAGAAAGCGAAATTGAAGCAACAATCAAATCTCTCCCAAAAAAGAAAAGCCTAGGTCCGGATGGATATACGGGAGAATTCTACCAAGCCTTCACAGAAGAACTAACACCGATCCTCTTCAAGCTCTTCCAGGAAATTGATAGAGAGGGAACACTCCCAAATACTTTTTATGAAGCAAACATTACACTGATTCCAAAGCCGAACAAAGACACATCAAGGAAAGAAAACTACAGACCAATTTCCCTGATGAACATTGATGCAAAAATCCTTAATAAAATTTAAGCTAATCAGATTTAAAAGCACATTAGAAAGATAATACATTATGATCAAGTAGGCTTCATTCCAGGAAAACAAGGCTGGTTCAACATACGCAAATCAACAAATTTAATTCACCACATAAGTAGAATTAAATACAAAAATCACATAATCATAATTGATGCAGAGAAGGCATTTGATATAATTCAACACCACTTTATGCTCAAAACTTTGGAAAAGATAGGGATCAAGGAAAGATACTTCAATTATGTCAGATCCATTTACAACAGACCCATAGCCAACATTATCCTCAATGGAGAAAAACTGAAAGCATTTCAACTGAATTCAGGAACTAGACAAGGCTGTCCACTCTCCCTGCTCTTGTTCAATATAGTCCTTGAAACCCTTGCCAGAGCTATGAGGCAAGACAAGGAAATCAAAGCATTTATATAAGAAAAGAGGAAATTAAATTATCTCTATTTACTGATGACATGATTCTATACCTAGAAGACCCAATAACATCAACCAGAAAACTCCTAGAGCTTATAGGTGTTTTCAGCAAAGTACCTGGCTACAAGATCCACTCCAGTAATTCACTAGCATTTCTTTACTCCAGCAACTAATCCGCAGAAGAAGAAATGAGAAAATCTCTCCCATTCACCATCGCTTCCAAGAAAATGAAATACTTGGGCATTAACCTTACAAAGGATGTTAAGGACCTCTTCAAAGAAAACTATCAAACACTAAAAAAAGAAATTACAGAAGACCTGAGTAGATGGAAAAACATTTCTTGCTCATGGTTAGGTAGAATCAATATAATAAAGATGGCAATTCTACCCAAAGCCCTATACAGATTCAATGCAATCCCCATTAAGATAACTATGGCATTCTTCAGAGATATAGATAAAGCAATTCTCAAGTTCATATGGAATAACAGGAGACACAGTCTAGCCAAAACATTACTCTATAGAAAGGAAGAAATAAGGAGTATCTCAATCCCTGCCCTGAAATTATACTACAGAGCTGTAGTAGCCAAAACAGCATGATATTGGTACCAAAACAGAACTGAAGATCAGTGGAACAGAAAAGAAGGTCGTGAGACAAACCCCCATATCCTTAACTATTTGATATTTGATAAAGGGGACAAAAGCATAGTGTGGAAGAAAGGTAGCCTGTTCAACAAATGGTGTTGGACAAACTGGACAACCATATGCAGACAACTGAAGCTGGATCCTTATTTTTCGCCCTGCACAAAAATTAAATCAAAATGGATCAAAGACCTGGATATTAAGCCTACAACTTTAAACTTACTAGAAAAAGAAGTAGGGTCAACACTACAGCATATAGGAGTTGGCAGCTACTTCCTTAACAAAACTCCCATCGTCAAGCTGTAAAATCAAGAACAAATGAGTGGGATGCAATTAAACTAAAAAGCTTTTGCATAGCTAAAGTTCTAGTCAAGAGAATCAAGAGAGAACCTACAAAATGGGAGAAAACCTTTGCCTGCTACACCTCAGACAGAGGGCTAATATCCAGAATCTACAGGGAACTAAAGAAACTAAACTCCAAACTCACAAATAATCCAATCGGTAAATGGGCTAAAGAACTCAAAAGGAACTTCTCTCCAGTGGAAGTCCAGAAAGCCCATAAATATATGAGAAAATGCTCTACATCATTAGCTATAAGGGAAATGCAAATCAAAACTTCAATGAGATACCATCCACTACTGTTAGAGTGGCAAAAAATGAAAAATTCTAACAATAACAGATGCTGGAGTGGCTGTGGGAAAAGAGGAACACTGTTACACTGCTGGTGGGACTGCAAACTGGTTCAGCCACTATGGA
>PVKS010030296.1:0-16433 GCA_004027875.1 Aplodontia rufa | reverse complement strand
CGCCGCCAGGTCCCATCCTGCTCTAGATAAACTCTCTTGGCCCCACTCACCAGCCAGCTTCAGGTGGGAAAGAGTCTCTGAGGGGAGGCTGCAATTGCTAGGTGGAATTAAGAACAGCTGATGAGAGGAGGGGACAGACTTAGACTTCGCAAGAGGCTGAGCAGGTGTAATAGGGGATTCAGAGACAGGAATGAGACTGAGAGAAAAATGACCCTCAGTGCCAAGGGAGGGAGAGTGGAAATATGAATTGGATTTCCTCCCCTCCTCTTATTTTTGAGACAAGTTGGAGATTAAAAGATTCTCTTTTTGAATGGGTTTGGCTGCTCGTGCCTCTTTAATCCTGATATCATAAGAGGGCTGAACCACAGAGCTTGGCCTTCTAAAAGCTTGCATTGTAGACAAGCATAACTGGACTGCATTGTGGTAACAGAGGGATTTACAGAGACCTAGGGGCTCAAGAGAGGACCAATTATTTCTCATGAACGCATTAGAGAGAACGAAGCCTTTGCCCTGTTTGAGGACTGGCCTTGGTTCTAATTGGATGAATGATCTTAGTAAAAATCACTTAAACTCTCTGAGCTTCAACCTCCTCATTTATAAATGAAAGACAATTTTTAAAGACCCTCCTAAAAGACTTGATGTAATGTTAAAATTAGACATTGCAGGTATCATATAAAACAAAGAGGTGGTTGCAGGCTCTGGCTGAGAGAGTGCCATGTGGAGTTGGACACATGTGGGTCTGAACCTTGGCTCAGTATGACAGTAGATGAATTATAGGTTATTTGTGGGAACCAGTGGCCAGTGCAGGCCAATGCCTGGCGCAGTGTAATTGCATGGGTGGTACTAGATTTTATTTGCAAATCTTGAAGCACCATATAAGTGGCTATGATTTTTGGCAATAGTAAGGCCTGAGTAAGACCTAATAGTACCAAGCGATAATGCCAAAAATGCACAGGGGCAGGGGTCACATACTGCAGTAATTTCCCATTGTTGCTGTGACATATTACCAAGAACACAGACTTAGGCTCTTATGGTTGGGAAGGTCAGCATCGTGGAATCCACAGACGAGTTGTTAGTACGGCAGCTTCTAGAGCCCTTGGGCAGAATCTGTGTCCTTGACTCTTCCTTCTTCAGGTACAGCTCCATTCTTTGGCTCAAAGCCCCCTTCCTTCATCAACAAGGCCAACATCAAAACAGCTTTTCTTTTCTAGCCTCTATTCCATCCTTCCATGCTTCCAACTTCTCTCTGATTCGAATTCTACTGCCTCCCTCTTAGAAGGACACTTGTGATGACATTGGAGAATTTGGGCCTATCTTCACATTTCAAGAATTGTAACATGATCATCTTTGCACAGGTACCCAGGGATGGAAAAAAGAATTTTCAAAAGAAATAACTTAAAAATTGGGGAAGCTAATTGCAGATTGCAACTATGGAAGAATTGATCACAAAGCTGATGAAGGCAAGCAATGAGATGACAGCCCATACACATGGTCTCAGTTTGGGTGGCTCCTAAGTGATAAAGATAAATTTGACTGTCTTCCTGCACCTCACCTTCACAGGGTGCCTCTCAATTCCCATTCTCACCATTGTGTCTGTCTTTCCACCCATCTCCCCTTTTTTCTCTCTTTCCTGGGTCATGGTGCTGTCCTGTGACCAGATTCATGAGATTTTCCTATGAGGCTTTGCTGTCATATAAACTTGAGGTTTTAATTTTGGCTCAATCATTCCCAAACATCATAATCTTTGTCCAATCACTTAATGACTCTGCACTTGAAATACCTTGCTATGGTTTGGATATATTTTGAATGTGTCTCGCAAAGGCTCATGTGTGGGGAAGTTGGTCTCTCTTGTGGCAATGAGCCCAAACCAAGGGGGCTGCTCTAGGAACTTTTGTGTATATTGTCTTATTTGATTCTCAGACCAACCTTATGAGGCAAATTTATTATATCTTTTTGTAGGCCATAGTGAAACCAAGAGAATTGAGGTCATTGACCAAGTTCATGTAGTAGGAGGTGACAGAGCTATGATCCCCAGCCCTAGACTTTGTACTGTGTCCCTGGATATGACGTAGAACTCCTATGTACATTTTATTATTGAGAGATTAAAGTTCTATTTTTTTCTGCTTATTTTCAAATTAATCAGAACATTTGTTGGGTGTGTTTTTCTTCTAAAATGACCACAACCAAAAAAACTTCCATGGCAGAGTTGTGAGTGTGGCCCTTGAATTTGTTCTGGATGCCCACAGGCATCCTCTAAAGAGCAGCCCAACCCTGCTGCATGGGGCGTGGCGGGTCGCCAGAAGTTCCGTGCTTTCCACCCTGAGGTGCTGGGCAGGTGGCCAGCCCACAGCTCTGAGCTCACCTTCATCGTAGTTCATTTCTGCTGGGCTGGTCATGTGAAGGGAAGGGGATGACTAAGGAATACAAAAGTCGTAATTGGTAGGAGTGAGAATAAAATTTATTGTGATTGTAGCTGTACTAGTGTACCACGCCAGCGGGTCACCCTCAATGCTAACCCCACTAAGGAGGAGTGGCATGTTAAGTGGCTCCCAGGCTTCACTAGAGAAGGGAAAAGGGTTCTTTCCGGGCAGAAGCAAGCTTGAGAAAATAGAACTTGGCCATCAGAAGATTCTTTGAGCCAATTAGCAAAGGGCGCCTCTTCCTCGGGGTAGGCACAATTGCATACCAAGACAGAGAGCTGGCGGCGCAGACACCTGCCCCCTGGTAGCATGCACAGCGGGTAAGAGCCTCAACTACCTCCACCATATGTGCTGCTGCGTGACCTTAGCCCATTGACTTCACTTCTGTGTGAATTGGGTTCATTATCTATAAACTGGGGGAAATAATTGCACCTATTTCAAAGGTTCCTGTGAGGGAGGACGCAATGATTCAATACACATGCAGAGCAGAATGGCTCCTAGTCGTGGATACTTTGCGTGAGTGCTAAGTTACTACTATTCTTAGTAGAGTTGTCACTCCCGTTCCTGGGAGGAGACAGAGTCTCTAATTCTCCATCTTCTTCCAATCCAAGGAAAAAAGAGAGACCCTACATTTCCCTTGCTATTCTGAAAATATCCTCTCTGATATCTCACCATCACTGGCTCCCCTTAGGATAACAGCACATTCACTTAGGAACTAAGCTTGGGGGCAGGCATGTGCCAACACATTTGATTAAGAACTTAATCTGTCTTGCTGAGTGTATTTGTTCAAATGGAAGCTAAGCTGTTGAAAGAAAGAAATCTAAATGTGTAGTGGTTTAGAGAAGATAGAGTTTAGGATTTAGAATTGTTGCTGGTCATTGGGACAGATGAGTAGAATGTGGGCCCTCAGAGTATCGTTCCAATAGGCACCCTGTGCCTCCCCCGCTTGTAGTCATGTGCCTGTTATTTTGTCATGAGCCGGAAATGGGCCTTTTACACAATCTCTGAACCTAAGAAGATGTTTAGACATAGTCTAGGCTTTAAAAGATTGAGAACCTGTTGTATTAGTCAGCTTTCCATCACCATAATGAAATACTGGAGGTAACTACATGATAAAGAGAAAAGGTTAAATTTGTTCACAGTTTTGGAGGTTCAAAGATGGGTCACCTGCATTAGCTCTGTTCTGTTGAAGGTGGCAAATGTGCGCATATCATGGAAGGGGCTAGTGTTAGAGGACTTGAACTGGCATCCCACAGTCCCCTCAAGGGCATGCCTCCGATGACCTAAGGACCTCCAATGAAGCCTCCCCTCTTAAAGGTACAGCACACTTTCCAACACTGCTACCCTGGGAAGCTAGTCTTCAAATGTGCTGCTTATTTCATACATCTAACATGTCCTACAAGCTCCTGGCTCCCTTTCCCCTTCATCCTAATAATCAATGTATTCTTCTAAGAAATCCACCACTCCAGTGTGTTTCTTTTTCTTTTTCTTAAAGAGAGAGGGACAGTGAGAGAGACAGAGAAAGAGAGAAACAACTTTATTTAGTTTTTCACATGGCCTTAGTTGCTCCGACACTTAGTTGCGTTCGTGGTGCTGGGGTTTGAACCTGGGTCCTCGTGCTTGCCAGGCAAGCGCCGAAACCGCTGAGCCACCGCTCTAGCCCCTCCAGTGTGTTTCTTGCAGAGGTTAGCTCTAAATACTTTGAGTAAAGAAAAGACTGTTTTGCCCTGACACCTGATTTGGAATCCCTCTTCAACAGTTTTCTATGTCTATTAACACCAACAATAAATATTCATGGGTGACAGTGAATATGTCAATAACTGTGATTGTTGATTGTTCTTAGCTATAAATGGAGCTGGAAAAATGAACTCATTATCCATAAGAAGTGGCATAAATGTTGTTCACACACAAAAAGTGTAATGTGCCCACAGACAAAGCGTAGACTTCACTTTTGTAAAGAGTCTCTATTTTGCCATCTGCTCTTGAATTTTTCATTTAAAAATCTCTGACACGTGAGCATTTGCTGGGGGTGGTTGGTGATACTGTTGTATTCATTCCCAGAGTGCGTGGAGACCAGAGTCTCCACCCGGCTTCTCAGTGTCCCACCAGTAGCTGCAGAATCCGGAGGTGGCCTTGTCCCCCTCTCCCACTGGCACTCCTATCCTCACAAGCCGTGACTCACTGTGACCCTGTTCAGGTTGGAAGTATCTTTGGAGACATATTGTTCCAGAAACAAATAAAGCCAAACGGAACAGGATGTCCATTGTTCCAGGCACCTGAGGAGATATGAATTCACGTACACATCGCTGGTACGTTTATTCACTGCTCCACCGATGCTGATTGTCTATTCGTTTGTTTTACTCAGTGTATTTGTCAGGATGAAGGTTAAGCAGCAATAACAAAGAAATAAAAGAAAATCCAGTGGCTTGAGAAAGAAAAATCCTTTGGTCTTTTCAGACACAACCCCGGCAATTCCTGCAGGAGGGTGACTCGGCTCTATGTGGTCACTCAGGGATCCTGATGTTCTTCTTCCTCAGAGACTGCGTCCTTGTTACATGTCCTTGTTATGGAAGTATTCAAAGGATGCCTCACTCCTCTTTTCCACAAAGGAAGACCTGTCATGCCCAACACACTAGATAGAATGTATACACCACACTGTGGCAAGTCATAAATGTGGGGAACTTAGGAAACATTGTGAAATTTTTTATATGGAATTTCTTTTGAATATATTTTTTTAGAAACATTTTAAAATGTATTTAGACTCCCAAACCTAGTAGTGTAAACAAGCTACACAGAAGGGAAAGTCCATGGGGCACCTGTTGTATCTGACCTTCTACTCCTTGCTGCTGTGACCCCTGCCCCACTCCTTTGGTGACAGGGTTTTTCACTGTCACTGAACAAGGAGCATGGGTCTCTTGAATCTTTTCTAAGCATTCTGACCTGGGTTTTGCAAATTGTGAGATGCAATGTGGAGGAGATTCCAACCTCCTCCTGTGAGCAAGAGGAAGAAATCTGGCTGGTGGAGGTCACTGAGGGTCAGTAGTGGAGGCAGAGGAAGGCTGAGCAGCCACAGAGTGGTGGTACCTAACATCCCCTCCCCTGCCTCCTGGAAGGAAGTGAACGGAAATGGTGCAAGAACTTTCTCTCTCTCTCTCTCTGTATTCAGTAGCTTTTTGATATGACTTTCCTCTGACATTCTGAACTTCACCTATGTAGCGGACACCTTTTCTTTCTTTCTTTCTTTTTTTCTTTCTTCTCTTCTTGGTACCAGGGATCGGATCCAGGCGTGCTCAACCACTTAGCCACATGCCCAGGCCTTTTTATTTTTAATTTTGGGGCAGGGCCTTGCTAAGTTTCTGTGGCTGGCTTTGAACTTGTGATTCTCCTGCATCAGCCTCCCTAGCTGCTAGGATTATAGGCATGTGCCACCAAGCCCAGCAAGAAGGTACCTATTTTTACATTAATATTCACACTCAATGTATAATCATAGCTGAGTCGAGAGTTTCCAGGAACAGGAAAGCAATTTCCTCTGCAAAAAAGAGGAAGATGAAGTATACTCAACCTGCATTGGTGAGAAAACAGTCACATGACTACATCAAGTTGCAAAGGACACTGGGGAATGTAGTCTCTGGTTGGCAATTTAGGCCTAGGTGAAACTTTGCTTCATGAGAGAAAAGAAGAAAAGATTGTGGTTCCTCACTAGGGTATAGATTTTAAGTGTTTAGTCCAACTTCTTTCTCACTTCCCCCGACACTTTACCAGAGATGCATTTATATTTTAAAAGTTCCATTAAGCACAGTGAGAAGACAGACTTAGAGCAGAATCTCTATGCCTTCCCTTCCCTTCCTTCTTTTCTTTCTTTCTTTCTTTCTTTCTTTCTTTCTTTCTTTCTTTCTTTCTTTCTTTCTTTCTCTTTCTTTCTCCTTTCTTTCTTTCTTTCTTTCTTTCTCTCTCTCCTCTCTCTCTCTCTCTCTTTCTTTCTTGTTTATTTATTTATTTTTGGTACCAGGAATTGAATCAAGGGGTGCCACTGAGTCACATCCCTAGAACCCCTTTTATGGGGCATCAGAGTCTTGCTAAGGACCTCAAGAAGGACTTAGGACCTCAAGAAGCTGTTGAGGCTATCCTTGAACTTGCCATCCTCCTGCCTCAGCCTCCCCAGCCTCTGGGATACAGGCGTGCATCACTGTGCCTGCTTCCCTGTCTTTCTTTGCCTACTCTCTGAAAGAGGCAATTGCCCCTTTGTTCACAGGGCAAGGCCAATCTGCCATTTACTTCTTTCTTCCTTGGAGCATTGATTCATTGTCGCCATGGGTTTCAAAGGTACTACTTGGCCCCAGGAGCTGCATATGCTAGTATGTGTTGGAAATGATCCCACTGTTGTATGCTTAGAGGTGAGGATACCATCAATTCTGCTACACGCATAATCAGATCCCACGGGGCTCCAGATTCTTCTATGTTAAGCCAGGAGTAAATTTTCTCAAGGTAATTCTTGCAGTTGTCCAACGGGGTCTTGTGGGTAGGGCTTTGTGCCTGGTGTTTTGCATGCATTTTCTTTCATCTCTGAGCCTGTGTTGCCAAGGCAGTTCCTGGAATCGATCTCCTGTATAAGACCACTTGCAGAAATTCCTTGTATTTGACTTTACTCAGGAAGGAACCCATGACAGCCAGCTTAGATTAATCGATATTTACCCTTGGAGCTGGGAAGAGTCCTGTGTAGCGTGTGGGCATCTGATTTTACAGAACATTAGGACTCCGATAGCCGGGAATAAGGAATAATAATGGAATGGACAAGTGGCAATGGCTTCTCAAAGAGCTTTAGCCACCTCCATCTTTCCATATCACACTGATGAGGCTCGAGTTGTTCCCATGCTCTTGAATACAACTTTTCTACATTTACAACTGTCTTGGGATAGAGATGGTGTTTTTGTTAGGTCAATGCTGCTAGAATGGGTACTAGACTATGCAGGGTGAATCCAGAGAGTGAATTCACACAGCAGGCTCTGAGGACCCAGCACTCCCAGTCACCGGAAGCCACTTGCCCTGTGGTCCTGTATCCTGTGACCAGCCCAGGTGAGTCTGGAGTGGGCGGGATGAGCAGCTAAGTGCCCCATCTCTTAGCTCTCTGGGGAGGTCTCCTCAGAGCTATGCTCCTTTGTAATCATTTGTTTCTCAGGCTTCTTTTGAAAGGCTTCCTGTTAACCCTTCTAGGGGCTTAGCTTGGTTCATGAATTCTTCCCCATCTGGTTAACCGCAGCCTCATAGATAGAGTAGAGGCAGCAAAGAAGACTTCGTGTGGTGCAGCAGGGGCGGGCCATGGCTTGTGAGCAGCACTCAGGCTGACTTTCACCCTGCACGCTCCTCCGTGGGCTATGTACGTCTGTGCAGTGCTCAAGCTGCACAACCACACACAGCAGCCCTGACGGGGACCATGTCTTCATCTCTTGCTTGCAGTTGCTGCATAGTGCCTGACCATGATCTTGAGCAATTTTCTTGACCTCTTTGAGTCTTATTTCCTCTTCTGTAAGGCGCTGTTTTAATAAGTGGTTATCCTGTGGGACTTTTTAAATAAAATAAAATGCATAGAACAAGGGCTTTGTGATCAGAATACCTTGAGTCCAAATTCTGGCTCTGTCATTTACTAAGGGGTGTGGCTTTAGACAGGTTACTAAGTCCCCTGAGCCTCAGTTTCCTCAACTGGGGGAATAGTAATGCTTACTTCTTGGTGTTATTAGGAAGATACTACATTTGAAAGACATAGCTGAGAATCAGGCACACCTCAATCATTCCATCGAGTTTAGCTATTATTACATGTATACTTTTATGTACAGCCCTGATGTAGCTCCTGTCATGCACTGTGTGATAAAACATGATACCCATTAGGTGACAAATAAGTGGATATGGAAAGATCTGCAGCAGCATGTTCGATTCCAAGGCAGCAGATACTTCTTTGTTCACAAGATTTCTCCTGGTGACTTTCCTGCTCCCATACCATGGGGCTTGGAGGAACTATCTTTTGCCCCAGGGCTGTCCTTGATACTTGCAGTAGCCAATCTTAATGCTTCACTCTGAGCAGTTTGCTCAGATGTACAAGGACCAAGAATGATTGTTTGGAGTCACCTTTGAACTCTGACATGTCGTTTGAGGAGAGAGGGTCCCTTTCTCTTGAACTGCGGGCAACAGTGCTTAAGGCTTAGAGTGCTATCTTGCCACCAGGGAACAACTTGCTTACCTCCTGGAGAGGGAGATAGCCTTCACCAGAGAAGAAGCAGAGTTGAGCAATGGAGGGGAATAACAGAGCCTTAGTGTCATTGTTTTAATCCTGGATCTAGCCATTCCTGAAGCTTTCCCAGCCAGGAAAGCTTATTTGTCATTATTTCCTTATTTGACTGAAACTATTTTGAGTTGGCTTTCTCACGTTTGCAATGGAAAAGGCTATTTTAAAGTTCTATACATAAATGTAGATGTACGAAGTAAAATGTGAAAGTAGTATGATGGAATGTCTGATAAGTGGTAGTAAGAATACCAGACACTATAGTAGTAAGAATAGTAGACATCATTTATTGAGGCTTACTAGATACCAGGCACTGTCTTAAGTGCTTTGCATATATCAACTTGTTTACACCTTACAACTGTTTGAGGTAGGTATGTTACTTATTTTACAGGTGAGTAAGTTGAGTGATGTAAGGATGTTCTGGATAGTGACTTCAGAATTAGGATTCAAATTGATGCAACCAAGGGAGCAATGGCTCACCCCAAAACCTTACCATATAGTGCTTTTCAAATGACACTAATGCTGTCTAAAATGTTTTTGAATTACATTTTATGAATTACATTAAATGAATTCTTATCAGAGCCAGTTTAGTTCAGAAAATAAACATCGCCATGTGTACTCACACCCTGCATTTAGCTGGAAGAGCATTCCTCCCTTGCTTGATTATTTACCCCGTGTGGCCCTCGGCGATACTTGACTGTTCACGCAGATTAATATGCCCTTCAAGGACAAAGGTATGTGGACACTGAGGAAGAATGAAAAGTAGGTTCTGAAGGTAATTCTAAAAGGCAGACTTCCAGGCCTGAGTTGGAAGGATATGCTTTTGAAGGAGACATTGGGATATACAAATTGCAGTATGCTGGTTTTTTAAAATCACGTATGCTCATATCTTATCATTGTTTTTTCTTTTAAATATGTATCTCAAAAAAATAAGGTTTGGGGGGCTGGAGCGGTGGTTTAACAGTTACGGCGCTTGCCTGGCCTACGCAAGTATGCGGGTTTAAACCCCAGCACCACGTACACAATGAAGTGTCAGCAACGAAAGCCAAGTGAAAAACTAAAATAAAGTTGATTCTCTCTCTCCATCACTGTCCCTCTCTCTCTTTTTTCTTTTTCTTTTTTAAAGAGAGAGGGACAGTGAGAGAGAGAGAGAGAGAAAGACAGAATCAATTTTATTTAGTTTTTCATGGACTTTTGTTGCTCCAGCCCCTGTCCGCTCTTAAAAAAAAAAAAAAAAGTAAGGTTTTTGTGACAATTGTATAGGGAATCTGGTAATTCCAGCTGTTTTCTAGAGGAGGACCCAGTTCCTCAGATTAGCCTGAGGAAAGTCACTTAAATGAGTCCAGAAAGAATGCGAAAAGGGGCTCCGCAGTTGGAGCCTGGCATATGCGAGGACTCGGGTTCGAAGCCCAGCACCATGTATACAACTAAGTGTCAGAGAAATGAAGGCCAGATGGAAAAATAAAATTGATTCTCTCTCTCAAAGCAACAACAACAACAACAACATCAAAAACCACACGATTGTGAAATAGACCATTCATTGAATTGATGTGGCCTATACTTGGGTGATCTTTCTGGAAGTGAAACTCTGAGACAATGTCGCAGGAATGACTCCAACCTCGTACACTCCTGGAGACCACGTTTGGAAGAGGTATTTTCTAGCAATGGAGAGATTATGACTAGAGCTACTTCCTCAGATTTTATGGAAATCATTTAAAACATTCAAGAAGTTGAAAGAATAATATCACAAAAGTATGTCTGCTATCTTTAATCAACAACTATTAGCAGTTTGATAGTGCATTGCTTTGCTCATATGGGTATGTGTGCGTGGATTCTTGTTTTGCTGAAGCATTTGAAAATAAATTTCAAACATTGAGAAATTTGACCCCTAAATAAATCAGCAAAAAATAAGGAAACATTCCAATATAACATCATATGTTATCAAACTTGGGACAAAAACAATTTCCTAATATCGTCTAATATCCAGTCCGTTACAAATTTCCCTCAGTATCTTAAAGTATCTTTTATAGGTAGTTCTTTTTTTCCGAACTTAAAAAAACAAAACACTAGGACTGGGTATATAGTAGTAGAGAGTGTGCCTCACATGTACAAGGCCCTGGATTCAATCCCCCATACCACAAAAAGCAAACAAAAAAGTTAGGATCCAATCAAGACATTGCATTTGTTTATATATCTTTATTATTTTAAGCTAAAATACTTAAAATTATTAAAATAATAAAATTATTAAAAAAATTTTTAAAGAGAGAGAAGGACAGTCAGAGAGAGAAAGAGAGAAATTTTTATTTAGTTTTTCATGTGACCTTCGTTGCTCCAACACTTTGTTGAGTACGTAGTGCTGGGGCTCAAAACCGTGTTCTTGTGCACGCCAGGCAAGCACTGTAACGGCTGAGCCGCTGCTCCAGTCCAATATTTTTCATTATTAAAAAATTATCCCTTTGAAGAGACCAGGCTAGCTGTCTTTAGAATGTTCTATATTCTGAATTTCCCTGCTTTTTTTCTTGTGGTGCCATTCATGTTGCTTCTTTTGCTGGGTATTTCCTGTCCCCACGTAGTTAAGGCTGAGGTTTGACAAGGTTTAGATTAAACTTCTTTGGCATGAATTCTTCTTAGGTGACCCCAGATACTTCATATTGCATTTCATTTGAGTCACATAGTGTCAGGCTGTCCTGCTGTGACTGACACGGAAGAGGTCAGTTGAAAGAAGAAGCCAACATATGTCCACCACTTTTAATCAAAAGCTATCAGCATTTTGACAATATTATGTTTTGCTCACATGAGTCTGTGTGCATGTATTCTTATTTTGCTAAAGCATTTGAAAAGAAGTTTCAGACATTGAGATGTGTTGCTAGGCTAAGGTGGTAACATCAGAATTGTCCACTGAAATGCTATGGTTCAGTGCATGCTTTAATCCTTAAGGACAATGACTGTACCAGCTAGCAAGATTAAGCCCAGCTCAGTATGTCCTTATAGCACTTTTTCTAAAGTATCTTCAACAAAGGTTTTTGTTTTTGCTTTTTTTAAAAATTTTTATTCAATAAACATTGTCTTAAAACTAGGAGGGGTTCATCATCAAACAATCAAGAACAAAAGTGTAATAACACAGAAAGCCAATATTGGTGTCAGACCATGGTTTCCCCCTTTGGGTTCCCCATGGTTCCATGTTTCACTTTACTTAAAACCCAAGTTAATTGGACTTGTCCTGGAGGTCAGAGGTTCCCCTCGGACTAGATTCACCCATACTACCTCCTTCTGGTCACCTTGATGTCCTTCCTATTCCCTTCCCCCCCTCCCTACGTCCCCCAGGAATCTTAGCACAGTTCCCCATGATCATGTAAGAATTCATACAAGATGAGGTAATTGTTAGGTTAGCCATCTAATGTACTGATTCTGCTTATATTCTAGCTTCTACAAATGAGAGAAAACATTTGGTCCTTGAGTCTCTGAGTTTGGGATACTTCACTTAGCAAAATTTTTTCCATCTCCATCCATTTAGCTGCAAATGCCATAACATAATTTTCTCTAATAACCAAGTAGTGTAGTACTCCATTGTACATATGTACCACAGTTTTTGGATCCATTCATCCAGTGAGGGGCATCCAGGTTGGTTCCATAATTTAGCTAGAGTAAATTGAGCTGCTATAAACATTGAAGAAGTTGTATCTCTATAGTAAGGCGATTCTAGCTCTTTTCGGAAGATACCCAGGAGTGGGAAAGCTGGGTCAAAAGGCGGTTCCAACCCTAATTTTTTGAGGAGTCTCCAAACTGCTTTCCAGAGTGGCTGTACCAGTTTGTAGTCCCACCAGCAATGTAATAGTGTTCCTCTTTGACAGTGTTCCTGTCATTGTTTGTATTCTTCATTTTTGCCACTCTGACAGGAGTGAGGTGAAATCTCAGTGCAGTTTTGATTT
The DNA here is from genome assembly GCA_004027875.1 of Aplodontia rufa. NCBI lineage: Eukaryota > Metazoa > Chordata > Mammalia > Rodentia > Aplodontiidae > Aplodontia > Aplodontia rufa. The sequence goes on along the minus strand of PVKS010030296.1, from coordinate 3,810 downwards.
GCATTTCTCTTATTGCTAGTGATGTACAGCTTCTCTTATTGCTAGTGATGTACAGCATTTTCTCATATGTTTATAGGCTTTTTGGACTTCCTCCATTGAGAAACTTCTTTTTAGTTCCATAGCCCATTTATTAATTGGGTTATGTGGTTTTGGTATTTAATTTTTTGAGTTCTTTGTATATTCTGGATATTAGCCCTCTGTCCGAGGTGTAGCAGGCAAAAATTTTCTCCCATTCTGTAGGTTCTCTCTTGAGACTCTTGACTAAATCCTTAGCTGTGCAAAAGCTTTTTAGTTTAATTGCATCCCATGCATTTATTCTTGATGTTACTGCTTGCACTATGGGGTCCTGTAAAAGGAAGGCTGTGCCAACCCCTAGGTCATGTAATGTTGATCCTACTTCTTTTTCAAGCAATTGTAGAGTTGCTGGTTTAATATCCAGATCCTTGAACCATTTTGGTTTAATTTTTGTGCAGAGTGAAAGGTAAGGATCCAATTTCAGTTGTCTACATATGGCTGTCCAGTTTATCCAACACCATTTGTTGAACAGGCTATCATTCTTCCACACTATGCTTTTGCTTCCTTTATCAAATATCAGATAGTTAAAGGCATGAGGGTTTGTCTCAGAATCCTCTATTCTATTTCATTGGTCTTCCATTCTATTTTGGTACCAATACCACACTGTTTTTGTTACTGTAGCCCTATAGTATAATTTCAGGTCAGGAATTGAGATGTCTCCTGTCTCCTTCTTGCTGAGTAATATTTTGGCTATTCTGGGTCTTCTGTTATTCCATACAATTTGAATATTGCTTTTTCTACATCTGTGAAGAATGACATTGGTATCTTGACAGGGATTGCATTAAATCTGTATAGGGCTTTGCGTAAAATGGTCATTTTGATGATATTGACTCTACCTAACCATGAACATGGAATGTTTTTCCATCTACTCAGGTCTTCTATAATTTCTTTTTTTAAAGTTTGTTAATTTTCATTGTATAAGTCCTTCACATCCTTTGAGAGATTTATGCCCAAGTATTTTATTTTTTTGGAGGAGATGGTGAAAGGGAGAGATTTCCTAATTTCTTCTTCAGTATCCTTGTTGCTGGAGTATAGAAAAGCTAATAATTTATTGGTATTAATCTTATAACCAGCCACTTTGCTGAAGTTGTTTATAAGCTCCAGAAGTCTTCTGGTCGAGCTTATAGGGTCTTCTAGGTTGAGGATCATGTCATCAGCAAATAGAGACAACTTGACTTCTTCTTTTCCTATTCAAATTCCTTTGATTTCCTTCTCTTGTCTGATAGCTCTGGCAAGAGTTTCAAGGACTATATTGAATAAGAGTGGTGAAAGTGGACAGCCTGGTCTTGTTCCTGAATTAAGTGGAAATGCTTTCAGTCTTTCTCCATTGAGCATAATGTTTGCTATGGGTCTGTCATAAATGGATCTTACATAGTTAAACTATCTTCCCTTGATCCTTACCCTCTCCAGGGTTTTGAGCATAAAGTGATGTTGAATTTTATCAAAGGCCTTTTCTGCATCAATTGAGATGATTATATGACTTTTATTTTCAATTTTGTTTAAGTGGTGAATTACATTTATTGATTTGCGAATATCGAACCAGCCCTGTTTTCCAGGAATGAAGCCCACTTTATCGTCATGTATTATCTATCTTTTTAATGCACTTTTGGATCCGATTAGCTAGAATTTTATGAAGGATTTTTTCATCTATGTGCATCAGGGAAATTGGTCTATAGTTTTCTTTTCTTGATGAATCTTTGTTAGATTTTGGAATCAGAGTTATGTTTGCTTCATAAAAAGTGTTTGGTAGTGCTCCAACCCTTTCGATTTCATCAAAAAGCTTGTAGAGGATCGGTGTTAATTCTTCTGTAAACATTTGGTAGAATTCTGCTGTGACTCCATCAGGACCAGTACTTTTCTTTTTTGGCAGGTCTTTGATTGCTGCTTTGATTTTGGAATCTGAGATAGGTTGGTTTGGATTTTCAATGTCTTCTGGTGATAATCTGGGTGTATCATATGTGGCCAAGTGTCTGTTCATATCTTCCATATTATCAAACTTGGCAGAATATATAAATTTTCACAATAAGTTCTGATAATCTCCTGGATTTTGGTTGAGTCTGTGGTGACATCTCTATTTTCATCTTTGATTTTATTGATTTGCTTCATTTCTATCTTCTTTTTGGTGAGGTTGACAAGGGGTCTGTTGATCTTACATATTTTTTCAAAGAACCAACTCTTTGTTTTGTTGATAGTTTGTATTGTTTTTTTGTTCTCAATTTCATTGATTTCAGCTGTGATTTTAGTTATTTCCTGTCTTCTATTAGCTTTTGGATTGGATTGTTCCTTTTTTTGCAGGTATTTGAGAAGTATGCACTCAGTGCTATAAATTTACCTCTTAAGTATGCTTTCATTCTATCCCAGAGGTTTTGATACATTGTTTCATCATTCTCATTCATTTCCAAGAATTTCTTGGTTTCTGATCTCATTTTGTCTTTTACCAATTCTTTGTTTAAAAGGGTATTATTCAATTTCCATGTATTAGAGTAGCTTTTTTGTTATTGTTGTTGATTGCTAAGACCATGGCATTGTGATCTGACAGGATACATGGGACTATATCCACTTTCTTGAATTTTTTTAAGGTTAGCTGTATGGACTAGGATGTGGTCTATTTTTGAGAAGGATCCATAAGCTGCTGAGAAGAAGGTAAATTCAGTCAATTTAGGATGGAATATTCTGTAAATGTCTGTTAAGCTCAATGATTAATAGAGATGTTCAGATTGGAGATATCTTTGTTGATTTTTTGTTTTGATAATCTGTCCAATGTTGATAATGGTGTATTGAAATCTCCCAGTATTATTGTGTTAAGATCTATGAGGGGCTTAATTTCCTTGAGTATTTTTTCCATGTATTTGGGGGAATTGTGATTGGGGGCATAAATGGTAATTATCGTTAAGTCTTCTTGGTGCATTGTCTCTTTTAGTATGACGTAGTGTCCATCTTTGTCCTTTCTGAGTAGTTTTGGATCAAAATTAACTTTATCAGATATTAGGATCATCACACCAGCTTGCTTTTTTGGGCCACAGGCCTGGTAGACATTTTGCCAACCTTTCACTTTAGACTGTGTCTATTTTTGAGTGTGAGGTGTGTCTCTTCCAGACAACATATTGTTGGATTTTTTTTTTGATCCAGGAAGCCAATCTGTGTCTTTTAATTGGGGCATTGAGAACATTCACATTCAGAGTTAGGATAGATATGGGAATCTGAGTCCCAGACTTTGTGTTTGTTGCTGTGTTTTGTGCCATCTTGGGTTTCTATTGGAGTGTATTATGATTGTAGACACTCTCTTGTTTAGGGGTTTAGAGAATTATTAGCATGTTCTTCTGAATGAAGAATGTTCTTGAGAATATTCTGTAATGCAGGGTTTGTGTTCATGTATCTTGCTAACTTGAATTTATCATTGAAGTATTTAATTTCTCCATCACATTTAAATCTGAGTTTTGCAGGGTATATATATTAACTTTGGCTGGAAATTGTTCACCTTCAGGACCTTGTTCACCTTGAAAAATATTCTTCCAAGCTCTTCCGGCCTTCATCGTCTGGTCTGAAAAACCATAGTGATTCTGATTGGTCTGCCTCTGAACGTGACTTGGGGGTTTCTCCATTGCTGCTTTTAGAATTCTTTCTTTAGTTTCTCTGTTAATTATTTTATATATGGTATGTCTTGGTGAATTTCTCATTTGGTTAGGTCTGTTTGGTGTTCTATAGGCATCTTGGATTTGGTAATCTGGATCAATC